>PDGT01000048.1:2126589-2266757 GCA_003671415.1 Megathymus violae | reverse complement strand
GCGCAGCCGGCTGCGTTGGTATGCTAGGAGCATTCACCACCCCCCTCCCGCGCTTTTCCGGAGGGTAGCCCATTTTCCATCTTCTGGGCGCAAAAAAAAAATACTAATATGGGTCAGTGTGGAATAATTAATAATATAATTTTTAGTTTACAAATATTTTAATAGTTACGACAATGTGATTTTGTTTTTGCGAGACGATGTGATTTTTGTTTTGAATGGTGATATTGTTTTTACGCAGACTAAGTCGCCGGTACCATTTAGTGTATTATACATATATATATAAACCTTCCTCTTGAATCACTCTATGTATTGCTGAAAACTGCATTAAAATCCGTTGAGTAGTTTAAATACATACATACAGTACAGACATACAGTACATACATACAGTACATACATACATACATACATACTATACAGTTTCACAGTAACGTTAAACTTTTTCAAAAATTGTTTCGTGCAGTTAGCCTAGTATTAAATCCAGATTCGAACGACTCGGAGATCTAAATCACATCCATATCTCACTAGGGGGAGTATCATAAATTTATCGATAAATAATGCAAAGTCTCGCATCGGGTAGTGGTATTTCTAGCTGAGAAATATAATTTAACGCTCGTGTAATATCTATATAAATTCAGCTGGAAACCTGATTAGTATTCTGAAGCCGAGTGAGATAGATCCCATTCTTCTTTATGAGAGGGCGCGCGGAGAGTGGCCCTTTCATTGTTTCACTGCTACGCCTTTCGAGTCTACGTTTGTGTATGAGTGTCTGAGGATAAGCCTATAGGGATCATCCCGTCTCAAAGTAACGAGTTACGAGCATGATGCCTTTATTATAGTCGATGTTGGTTGATTGAAGTTTTGGGTGCGGGATTTAAGCATTAAGTCTGATCACGTTGCATATCATTAATGCTTCGGAATCAATAAATAATTAGTACGAAATTACATTTTATAAAAAGGAAGAAATCATATTTTAACTTTGCTTTATAAAGGTAAATTAAAATGTTGCCAAATACTGTTCTACAATTTTTGCTTACAATAGAGAAGCCAATGTCTAGTTCCTCTTGTTGAAGTCGTTGGGTTCTTCACCATCTGATCGAATCCCGACAATATTAGTACATGGAGATAGGTTTTGTCTATCTCAAGCTACCCCTTCATCTATCGTGACAAGCTTTTTACGTGTGACGACCCGAAAACCAGTAATTAGCGCGCTCCCTTCTAACTTATTGGTCGGTATCGCGTCGGATAAGCCTTCGGTGTTACAGATATCAACGAGAGGTAGTGACTACTTACATTACGTCAGTTTGCTCATTTATCAGCTATTGAGAACAAAAATGAAATCCAATATTATATTTAGTTGTGTATTAAATATTTATCTTCCACAGAGCTGAATACCTTCCAAGTTTTGACCGTACCACTACAACAATTTTTAAACTTCTTACTGACAGTATGGTAATTACATACACATCAAAATCTTATTACCGAGGCAGTGGCATTTTGATTATCTTGGAGCTTCGCCGGCACAATTTTGGGGCACGCTAATATTGACGTAATCTCTGAGTACGCTCGTGATGTTATCATATTACATTTTTTTATTCACGTTTTCAGACACACAACGAATGCTGTACAAATGTGTGGGGTATTATTAATAGTAATGGACGTGTTACGAATAGGTAAACCTATTACAAAAATAAGATTTTCATTTCAATGTGGGTATCTACTTGAATAATAAATATCATGTTTTTTTCTAATATATCATATTAAGTCGGAAAACGGCAGGCGTGCCAAGTGATGGTACCTAAGTGACGACTGCCGCCTCTGTAGATACATATGCAGGTTTTTCCAATAATGACACCCATTTTGTATGCTGCCTCTCCAGAATTGTAATAGATACACATTCAGTACACTTCAGGATTGATTTTGGATGGAGAGTGGGAGATAACGGAGTCGGTAAAAAACCCCGAGAAAGTTAGGATTGAGCTAGATCGTGTGACACAACGATCTCGAACAGAAGGTACCTTTCTCAAACAGGAGGGAACTGCATCCTGCATGCACCTCGGAAAGGGGATTTTGATCGCGCATTTCATAGTCAAAGACCACTGTAGATTATATGGGATATATAAATAATTAAACGTTTATATACATTTACACCCCTGCACTAGGATTCCCAGTGTTGTCGGTGGCATGAACATACATAAATATGACATCACAAATATCCATGACCCGAGAACAAACATTTATCTGTCACATAAATGTCTGCCCCGGCCGGGAATCAAACCAGGGACCCCTCGCTCAGCAGGCAGGGTCACTACCAACAGGGCTATGGAGTCTTCGATTTTTAAAGATAATTTATTTCTCATAAGATTACAAATAACTTCCTGAGAAATATTAATACCGAACATTAGTAATTGTTTATATCGAGCATATGTACATACCAACGATTATTTTTCAATGCAGTAGTACAATTTATGCTTGTCATAATATTATTAATTATGAACACAGTACAGAAATGAAACAAACAAATGAAATTGATTTATCAATAATCAAATTACATGGGATAAGCCATAATTAATTGAAAAGTGGTTATTTTAGTAACATATTGGTTATTGAATTGAGATAGTATTATTGAATGGACGAATAACATACGTTTCGCATCTTAGGTATGAGGTAGGTTTTCAATCCATTAGTAGTCCACTGAAGGGCACAAATATTTTATTGATATTACGTGCGGTTCATTGGAGGGGTTAATTGTCCTCCAGTATGTCGGAGGTTCTCAATCCACTCATAAGCCTATGATAATACTTAACGAGACAATAAGGATATTTTTAGGTGAAATGTAGTTATAAAATTATATTTCGATTGTCATAGTCGTACTGTGATCGTGCCGTAAACAGAAGCGCAAGGAAAAATAACTTATCTTTCCAAGATCAACCCGGTTCCACGTTAATACGAAGAGATAACCCCCGACCGTAAACTTTTCTTGCATAACTTGTTCTAATAAACTAAAATAGACATTGTCTGTTGTTTTCTTGTTGGTGCGACGAACGAAATGAGTCAGTTTTTGGTGCTCGCGTGTTGTCGAGATTATGTACATCATTGGGTCGTTGAATGAAATTGAGATTATTACGGAATATGTAGATTATAACTATTTTAATTGGCCGTCGTAATTCGATAATATTTGATGGTATGCTCCAAATAAAAACAAATTATGTACCAAATAATGCGAAGTAGATACAGCGTACTATTGCCGTGATAATGCCAAAGTTCTTCACTTTATCTTCGTAGAGAATTCAATATCCATCAAATTGCATACCTGGCAGAAGTAATCAATCCATTTTATAGCAGAGCTTAGATGAACCAATCACTATGGCTTAGGTGTTTGACGGGTTGACTTGTAAACTATACGATTTGCTCCAATCCAAGATACGAGCCAGGTCAACATTAATGAAATTTGCCTTGGGAAGGTCTTCCAAAGATGCGTGAGTGTAAATGTAAAGATCGTCTACATACAAGTGATAGGAAGAATATTTGGTCGAAACAATACTGATCGAATTGATAAGAAGTGCAAAAAGAAGCGGAGACAACACGCCACCTTGCGGTACACCTGGAGAACAAGATATACATGGCGACAGCTTGTCTTGGTCACTTATCAGTTGCTGACGCCCATGCAAGTAACTGAGAAACCAGTCTAGTGCAGGCGGAGATACGTTAAGAGAAGGCAAAATACTTAGTAGGATTTTCAAACTAACTGTCCTGAAAACATTACTGAAATAGTGCAAGGTAAAGACCGTTAGTTTTACATTATCCATTCCGGATGTTATCGGTGATTTTTAGTAAGGATGTAACTTTGCTATGCAACTGACGGAAGCTGGATTCGTAGGGACTTAATAAGTTATAAAGTGATATTAAGGAACTTAACTACTTTTGAACAAGTCGTGTAAGGATTTTGGAAAGATTGGATGTGGGGCGATAATCAGATAAGGAAACGGAAACTGGATTGTTTAGGAATCGGGATTATTAACGAATCCTTTCAGGCACAAGCAGGAATTTAAGATAGATGTAAGAACAGAGATAATGAGATCAAAGATTAATATGTGCATTTTGCGACTAATCTCGTCTGAACCAACAGCACCTCATCCGGTCGTCAACATGCTTTTCTTAACATCACAATCTGCGAAATGACCTTTGAAGAAAGAAGGATAGTTCTCTTACTAGTTGATTACTTTTAATAAACTTCATTTTTTTATTTCTAACCATGTGTATATATGTAAATATTAATAAAACGGATAGTTTGTAATGTATAATGCAGAATAATGATATAAAGAAGCAAACACATCAACAATGATTTATTTCTTAATTTTTTTGCAGCTTAAATCTTCATATAAACTTCGTAGGTTGACCCAAACGAAGAAATTTCTTGAATATGTATTTATTTTGAGTTGGATGACCAATTCTTAAAAATAAACTACAAAATTGATGGATTTCTTTTAAGGTACCTTTCTTACTTTATAAAGTACTTTTCTTTGTGCCTACATTGTAAAACGTCACTACTTTTCAAATATGAAGTTTCTAGGCATTTCGGCTAAGCGCTAATGAATCATTCAACAAGGCCAAAAAGTTTTCAACATTAACATTTGAAATATTTACCGCAAATATTATTCAGAGTTCGTAAATTTCTTCTTCAGGACGGAATATGATAAACTTACAATTTACTACCTCTTACCTGCACCCGTAATTATTAACTACACATAATAGTGTAATTAGAAAATTTACTATGAATAGTGTGAAAGCACATCGTACGTCAAAAGCCATCGCCTACGTCTCGTGCGCCTTTCACGTCTGTAATTATGGGTAGACAATGCGATTCCTGTTGATCTTGCCTGCGGGAGTAATTACCGTTGGGTTATTATGTAGTTACCAATTTGATGATTGCCCATTTATCGGTATCGTATGATTGGACGATAATTGTAAAGGATAATTAGTGTAACAGTGCACCTTACGGCCGGTTTCAATAACCGCCCCTTCTTTAGTGTTAGGTAACATAGCTATACTTAAAGTTTAGTCAGAACTGAGTATCTAACAAGATTTAAGGTGTTCGAAGGAGAGTGACTGTGTATCTGGCAGTGATTAAATGACTTTAACTTGCATTTTGCAACTTAATTACAGCGGTATAATAAGCGGGTACCCTGTGCCTATCATTTTCGGCAGCGGGTCGGTGATGCTTTTGATATTACAGACGAGCTTGGACGTTGCCAAACATTTTGTCAGACGGCCCGTCTGCACGTTTGCCTAAAGATAGTTTAATATCGAGTCTTGATTATTTGTAATGTTTGAACTTCATAACCGACTTCAAAACAGAAAGAGGTTCGCGATTCGTTTGTTTTTTTTTTGTTTGTTACCTTATTCCTTCAGTTATCAACCGATTTGCTGAACTGCCTTTTTTTGTTTGAAAAGGTTATACTTTATACTTTCCTTTTGATCCCAGTTGAATGAAGAAAAATTGGCACCCCTGAAGGTGAAAATCGAAGATGAAACCTAGTAATTCACCTTCCTTAGATTGAAGTCGGTTTATTTTGTTACAATATTTACTTGTATATTCATGCCCTCAGAAAGATTAAGAATATTTATTTTTTGTAGTCGTTGTGTTTTATTAGCTTTATGTTATTTAATTTAAACCCTAACGGACTCAGAATAAAAGTTACATTTGTAAGCAGAAAGGGTGACGATAGCTGACGGAAACTAAACAAATAACTTTTTTGTACCTAAAGATGGTACAACATATAACACTACATTAGAAGTATATGAATTCGCTAAATACAATACATCTCGTTGTTAGAAAGATTTTCATCTTACATATCCTTGGGACCGTTTGATCCCCGTTCGATTGTAACTATTACTACCGTAATACGATTCCTTCAAGTATTAGTCGTGTAAACCCTTGTAACAAAAGGCCAAATACCCAAATCGGACGGTTCCCGGATTTGATGTTTAGATGTGTTAAAAATATTCTTACTTTAGCCGATAAAAATAAGTGATACGAAGAAGAAGAAGAAGAAGAATTTAGAATCTGTATATATAAAACTTTAAGGTACAAATGTTTGACAGTGATACAATCTGATCAAAGATCATGAAAATAGGCACATACATATGCTCAATACATACATACATATGCTCAATGAGGAAGGTATGGAAGCTGTCCGTTTTCATGTAAATTATTTACAAGTTGTCAGTGTGTACCTAAATTTAGTTTTTGATCAAATTATTCGAATTATTGCCGCGGCGACACTAATATTTAGTGAAGAGAAACCATTGACAGGGTAGTCCGTACATATAACAATTAAAACTCTTTAAAGTATGTAGTTGAAAATTAAGTTTAAAGATTATATTACACTAGCTGCTCGTCCCGACAATGTTAAGGATTGACAATTAATTATTATACATACACCTACATTTGATATACAGCCCATTTTCATCCGGAATAATATACTTTTCAAACGGTAAAAGAATTTTTTTTTGAAACAGCTGTCGTAGTTCCGAAAATAACCCTCCGCATATACACAAACTCAACAAAATTGGCACTATCTGTATAACATTGATATATATGATACATATACAAACTAGCGAAGCTAAAATAAAGTATGTTATAACCAACAACTTTTCAATTTCGAATTAAAGATCAAAGATGGTAAAAATCGAATCACATTCCAACTTGTTAACAAACTCGTTTAACTCTTACGACTCACAAGTCAAAAATCCGCTTGTCAACATAGTTCGAGGGGAATAAAATCGTGAGGAACAAACTCGGGAAGTTTACGTTTACAGACCACGACGATAGCTTGCTTTGTGTGCCAACGGAGTTTGCGAGAGTTGGTTTGGCGGACGGGGGCTAATAAAACTACGGGGCGTGCTTACTCCGTTGGCAATCTCTACCGTGTCGATCAACCGACGACGCGCGACGCCTCGCCTCTCGGTCACATAGTCAACTGGTGATGACAATTAAAGCGTATAACTTTGTTAAATAACGATTATGTACAACGGACCTGTATCTGTTCCCGTTTTATGTTGTTACACTACAACGTTAGTTTTAATATTTATTCATAATTTTGAGAGGTTAATTTTGAGAGTTTTACTGAAAATATTTGTCATGTCAATAGCAATCGTCGATTATAATGAAATTCAGAAATTGCATGGCGATGTAGAACAAATATATATGCATTGTTCCGTTTTCTTAATAACGATAATATTATATGTTGTTCATTTTTTTTTATTATGTTAACTACTGCGTTTTCATTCAAAGTATATCTACGAATAATTGTAATGATAAATGAAACGATTGTGCCATAAAAATAATTCTACCATTCGGTAAATTCTCCACACAGTTTTTAACATTCTCGCATTCGGACACCATGCCTTTTTTATAACACTCACTACAAAATTATCGTTATCGTTTTAATTGTAACGGACAAATTAAGCGTTAATTTTTATGCATTCTATTATATCGTATTATATAAAAATAGCTTTTTGGATCACCGCTCGTTACCGACATTAACTTTGAGGCCGTTACGTTCCATTTACAGCCAAACGAACGCTGTAAATGGAAATTTTAATTACGCTTTAAACAAATATACCCTCTTGAGTTAAGCGGAGTTGTTAAGCCGACAGGGGACTGTGAATTTTGTCGTCAATGAGCTTAGCACCAGCTAATTGACGGGTAGTTGATAGACCCCCATGATAGTTTATAGTTGCGTTGCGTTACGACAATCCGTTGTTATTAAATCTGTGATGTGATAGGTAAATATTGTAGTAATCACTATATCGACTGTTTTATATTAAATTTTGTATGCATGTTTTCTAACGTAGATATGGAAGAAGTGCTACGCATTTCTAGCAGTATAAATACTTAAGGACAGTCAGTCATGCATAAAATTTAATTAGTTCATACACATTTACCAGTCTAGCAGCAATTAATTGCACTAAAACGTTTTGAAATAATAATTATGTAATACACGCATATACACTGATACAATTAATATCAGAAATAGGTAAAACTTGATTAAAAAACGTTTAAGTGTTACATAAATGCCACGCCGGCCTGGAATGGAACCCGGGACCCCTCGTTTGGCAGGCTCACTCACCTAGGCTTACGAATTCGGCGCACAGGTTGAAGAGACTGTTTCTACTTCCATAGTAAAAAAAATGCGTCAGTAACAGGTGTGCACGAAGTATCAGATATGCGATAGCTTCCATTTTGATCACACCGTGGATTCTCCGCGTGGATATCAATTATTTTCACGTTTGAATGGCTGTCGTCCGTTCTGCGTACCGACGTAATGTGTGTACAAAAATATTCGTTATTCGAAACAGACTGTGGAAAGTGCAGTAAACTAGAGGGAGAAGAATTCTGGATTTCCTAATTTTTTTGGCATAGGCTTCGGTGATGGTTTGGAAATTGTCTTATATTTTATATGAGTACTAGTAAACCGTTCTAGTTTCGCTTCAGACAAACTACGCCTTCCACTTAGAAATAGCATCTGCATTGTTTTAACATTAGGTTTCTCTCGTTCTATGAAATAGAAATATATTAATTTATTACTTTATATTTATGGACGGATTGCAATGAAAGGCATTTTAAATATTAAGTGATGTTTACTGCGATATATTACTGAAAACGATAACGAAATAGATTAAGCAGTTTTTAATATTAGCACGCACAGGCAAATGGACACAAATTCTAATAACTATTGCTTTGGGACCGACTGCGTAAATAAAGGCTCCAAATAATAGTTTCTCAAATACATCCTTCATGGACAGAAAGCGATCAGTGTAATTAGTGTAAAAAAGTATTAAAATTGAAAGCAATATTTGAATCTGCCTAAGACTATATTGCTAAATTTTATTGTAACGCTAAAACGTAAGTAAGCATGGATATAAATGTTATTGAGCTTTTGTGCGACGTTGAGTTTTGAAATGTTATCATAAATGCAATGATCCGTATACGATGTCACCTCTTTGCGGAAATCTGTTTAAACCCGTCGTCAGTGCCACGTCGCGATGGAACCAACACGCTTTATTAGGTTAGGACCCCATTACGTTATTCCGCTTACACACAAAGGAGTTTGGTTGGATTCTTTATTGGATTCTAGTTTTACCGACTTTGTGGAAATCTTTTTTTAAAACAAACTGCGAACCGATAGAACTGAAGGTTCTAAATTTTTTATAGTGGTTTGAAGATATATCTGAAGTTGAACTAAAGTATCTAAAGAAATGTTAAAGGGTAGTTGTTCAATTCTTATCACCTGTCTCTTACTCCACTTAATCACCTGAGTAAAAAAAATTAAAAGTTAAAAACTGTTCGTTTTTATTGTATTTTTATCATTATTTAGGTAATTTATTTTATCCGACAGATTAACAATTTAAAGGCAAGCGATGTAGTAAATTTCAGTGAAGGAGAAGAAGTTAGCCAGACGGATCCAGAATCTAGTGATCTTGAATAAAAGGGAGATGATTCCATTGTCTTATTCCTTGACCAAAACATTGGAACGGGGGCAGGTAGACAGACAATTCTTAAACTTTACTATGATTGAATAATATTTCCTAGCTTTTAATAGAATAATCTGACTCTGACACAGGAGTGTTGAAAATACAGTGTATATTGCAAATTTGACTATACGTTAATTTTATTTAGTGTACCTAGGGCAAAGAGTTTGTTTTGGGGCACGACGAGGAGACTGAACAGAGATCCATTTACTTTGTATGTTACTAACCAGATGGTCTCATATAAAATAACATCAATTCAGTCTCGGACCCTATTACGCGGTGTCGTTTTTTTTTTGCGCCCAGAAGATTGAAAATGGGCTACCCTCCGGAAAAGCGCGGGAGGGGGGTGGTGAATGCTCCTAGCATACCAACCTAACCAAAGAGAACCTGCTCGGGAAAGTGTTTAAGCGCGACGTTAGAGATGCCGTCGGCTCCTGTTGCTTTGCGGGGTTTAAGACCCCGGATGATTTCTTGGACTTCGTCAACGGAAACGACGATGGGCTCAGCGGTGACTGGGAGTGAGTTCTTTTTACGGACCTCATCGTCTACTGATTCTATATGTGAAGGAGCGCATGGTTGTGACCTGGGTGAGCATTGAGAAGCTATGCTGTCAGCGAAACATTCGGCTTTATCGACGTCTTCGAAGGCGATACTGCCATCGGGGCGTGATAAAGGCGGGGTGAGAGGTTGGGCGCCTACTCGGAAGGCTTTCGCCACCTTGTAGAACGCCTGATGGGAGGGTTTGATTCCCTCCATGAGGGAGTCCCAATTGGAGTTCCTCATTTCGGCAAGACGAGAGCGAACACGTCGCTGGAGAGCGTTGGCACGCCTCCTATACGTTGGAGTGGGGTAGAGTGCGGCCCTTCTAAGGGCTGCATTCTTGGCCTGAATAAGATTCCTGACATCGAGTGGTAGTTTTCGGTTTGGCACCTCGACTACGCGCTCGTTGTTTCGGAGAGATGTTTGTACTAAGTGCGTTAGGGAGTTGCCCGCTGAGTCAATCTTTTCCGTATTGACGAAGTAATCTGAGTTGATGGTAGCCAGTGGTGAGCCGGCGGCATCGAGACCTGATACTAGCGATTTTTTATATCCTTCCCAGTTGGTGAAGGTTTTAGTAGAAGTGGTTGGATCGGTGGCATAAGGCCCGAATTTGAGCGAGACCGGCCGGTGGTCAGAACCTAAGTCGTGGAGCGTTTCGATCGCTCTTAAGTTGAGCGCGACTCCTTTAACTAACGCGAGATCGATGATATCCGGAGAGTTGAGCGCGTTATCCGGGTAATGAGTAGGGGAGGAAGGACAAAGGACATCGATGTCCCGTGTTTCTATGAATTGTCTAAGTTTGACTCCGTTCGCGTTGGTCGATCGGCACTTCCAGTCCGTGTGTTTGGAGTTAAGATATCCGAATAAAATAACCGAGTCTCCTAGTGAGACTAGGGCCTCTATCTAAGTCCGAGTTTAAAAGCGGGGTTCCCGACGGATTATAAACCGAGGCTATGATCAGGGACGGATGCCCAGTCATACTTAGTTTGCAAACAGTGGCTTCTAAGTTAGTGAGTGTAGGAGTCTCAATATGGGAACAGTGGAGCGACTTTCTAAAGTAAATGGCGGTGCCACCGCTTGTGCGGCTTAAGGTGCCGTCGGGGCGTCTGTCGGTTCTGTCTTGTCTGTCGTTACGTATAAGATTGTATGAGGGAATTGATAGGCCCTTGCTGTGGGCGGGTTTTAAGAAAGTTTCTTGAACTAGTAGTAAGTCTGTGGCGTTGTTGCGAACGAATTCCTTTAATTCAGGGATGTTGTTGCGGAGGCCGCGAGTGTTGAACGAGATGAGCGAGATGCCCTTAGGTTTGGTACGACCGGAGTGACAGGGAGGCGCACTAAGTGGTTGGGCCATTATAACGACGTTAATAGATGGCTGTGCTCAGCGAGCGCTAGAAGGCGCTGCTGTGGTGTGGTCGCCGCCCGTATCTTGCGAGCCAGGACGGAAATTTCGGTGATGTCGACGTTTTGAATGACGTCGTAAACGAGCTTCATGTCTTCGGCCAGAGACGACTTGCCCTCTGGTTGCGCGGTGTTGTTAACGCGGTGGTGTCGTTGTACAAGGGATCCTTTTAAACCTCATCAACTGTCCTTCGTATTTCACCGCCATGTTTTTTCGGCGGCTTATTAGAATTTCGTTCGGTTCATATATTTCCTGTGTCTGCAATGCGATGGTTAATCATTCGATTCTAAAATTTAAGTTTTGGCTTATTTATTTATCACTTATCTCCAATTTCGATTTTGTATATTCATGAAAATGTGTTAAAAAATACCTTTAATTATTAATGTCTCTTACGATTTTAAATCGTAGGATTTTTTTAAGTACAGCTAAGCCATTTTGAACACCGGAAACTTAATAGAAATTATGCATACACATGCAAATATCAAGAATCTAACAATTATTACAATACATTCTAGATTTTTATAGATCGAATGTTTCCCCTGTATTTACCATCCGCGTATAAACCATACCAAATTTGTTTTCTTTTCTCCCAGACACACCCAATTTTTTTGTCGTTTTTTCATCTGTGCCGTGTAACTGTGTTTAGTTTGGCTCGTGTGTTTACTCAGCTGATGCTATGCGTAACGACTAACAAGCAACGTTAAAACAATACGAGGAGAGCGCCGCCCGCTCGCTCGCACGCTCGACAAAAAGTGATTTTTAGTGCGCGAAATTAGATTGTTCTTTTTGCGAGTGCCGCGTTGCGATCAATGTTTTCCGTTCATGTGTACAAATACGTATTACGACACAACTATGTGTGTGCAACGTTGTTACACGACGGGAAAATTGGATTTTTAGGGTTTCGTACACAGTTAAAAAATGGGAAAATTCGCGTTTCGATACGTCTTCATGCCTTACTATTTGTCACACCGGATTTTCGCTTAATGATCGTAAATAATAAAATAACATTAAATACAATATAAATAATCGCCGAACAAGTTTATTCAATCAGAAAAATAGATCATTCTGTATATTACCGATTATGGTCAACAATATAATAGGTATTACTTATGTAATATTACTATTATATTAATAATGTAATTCTGAATGATCGCTTTCTGTGCATTAAGTATGTATGAGAAAAACTAACATTAGGGCCCTTTTTTAACGCAATATAACCTAAAACAATAGTTGTTAGAATTTTTGTCTGTTTGTGTGTGCGTTTGTTCACGCTAATCTCAGAAACGGCTTATCCGATTACATTACGGTTTTCACTCGTTTATTACAGTAAGTATTCACTTAATATATAAAATTTATTTCATATAAATCCGTCCATAAATAAAAAAGTAACGAATGAATATTATTTCTAATTAAAGGAACAATGGAGGTGCTTTCACTAAGCCTAAGGTAGTTTTTTCTGACGTTATTAATAAGAACAAACATCGATACCTCCACAACTTATACTCCGAAGAAATTCCTCCGCATATTCCCACAAAGACGACAGCTGACTCACATTAGGATTATCGTGTAAGCCAACAGGGGAACGGGGAAAGCGGGATGATACGGTGGTTTTTAGTATTCCGTAAAACATCCTAAGAGAAAATTTGTCTGCCTGTTTGTGTGTTATACCGTATTTTACTGGAAGGAAATGGTTACAGTGGCAAATACAGCTACGTGATTCATTTATAACATATAAACATAATTATTTACTAACGTTTTAATAGTTTTGACTTTGAGGGTTAATAGAGGATGTCCAAGGAAGAAAATTTAAAAATTCTTGAAGTTATGTTACGTGATGAAGGAAACATATATGTCGGAGACAGTAATGAATACGCTTACTTAACGGAACGCGGCACGTGACTCGAGCTATGGCAGCACCGTCGCTATGACTCAACATGCAACATTCAAACATTCAACACTCAAAACATTCTAAACGGAGCCTAATTAAGAGAAAGGCAGGGCTCACATGTATTTCAACCGTTAGAAAAGACACATTCAATAAAATATAAAAAAAAACCCCATCTCAGTAATTACGAAGTCAAACTCACTATGAGTCTAACCCACTCTTGATAAAACCCGAACACCAATACCAATTTCCTGGATAATTAGGATATATTATTTGTACAGTATTTAGTAAGAAATCCTATTCACGCAAGTTCGATCGACACTTGGGCTGTTTTAACTAAATGACACGTGTGCCCCGGCAAACAGCGTGTGCCCCGGCAAACAGCGTGTGCCCCGGCAAACAGCGTGTGCCCCGGCAAACAGCGTGTGCCCCGGCAAACAGCGTGTGCCCCGGCAAACAGCGTGTGCCCCGGCGTTCCGACGGCGGTGGTAACGTGACACGCGACGCGTCGAGTACCGTCGCCGCCGCTACTGCGAGGAACAACGTTAATTAAGTTATCTTGTTAGTGAGAGTCAACTCAATTCATACGCAAGTCGAAAGCAACTAGCAACGTGTGGAGTGAGTACGTTGCTTATCTTTTGTTGTGTTCCGATTTGTGGTTTATTGTTACAAAATATTCTTTATGATGCTGAAGCTCAATAAGCATATATCGAAATAGATATAGTGTGAAGTAAAATTGACAGATTGTTTCTAATATTGGGGGATAATGAAATGACCAACTGCTGGGTTTTTGAAACACTTTTTTTTTTCTGTTGCTTTCATGATAATAAACGAGTCAACGTTTACACACTCAGACCTCCACAGTAGGAATCCGTGTGTCGCGGTTGGCGTGGACTGGCATAGTTAGTAGATCAGGAATGGTCAAGTTGGGAAACGAACCCGGGACCATTCGCTTATAATAAAAAGGTATTGTAAAAGTTTAAAGAAACTTTACCTTCCTATCTGTGGTAAAATGTTCTGTTGAAATAATATTATTTAATACATTTGAAATACGCCGTTGAAAAAACATTAACTTCACAAAGCACGCCAATGGAAACAAAGAAGTAGTACAATGCCAGTACTAACAGTGCTAATTTTCAACTTGTGTTTTTACGTCACTTTCCGCCCGTCACGTTTTTCAGCCGCGCTCCTCCTTGCCGGGTAAATTACATCGCTTTATCGTGCCACCACGACTCTTGTAAAAAAGCCCTAGATTAACGTAAAGAAGAGATGGAGCGTATAATAATAATGGTTGCGATATAAATATCCGTCTTATTCCGTTACAGTTAATTCGTTCGTTCGTTACAGTTTTAGGTTTAGGCAATCTTCTATACAAATAATAAAATTTTAACTTACCGTTTTCTGTACATTAAGGATATATGAGAAAAACTACTGTTAGCGACCTTTATTAACGCAATAGAACTCAAAACCATAGTTGTCAGAATTTTTTTCTGTTTGTCTCTATGTCTGTGCGTTTGTTAGCGCTAATCTCAGAAAGGGCTTATCAGATTTCGTTACGGTTTTCACTAGTGTATTATAGTCAGCGTCACTTAATATTTACAGTTCGTTTCATTTCAATACGTCCATGAGTAAAAAAGTTATGAAATAATATATGTCTTTCTAATTTACACAACGTGAAAACCCACTCCTAAAACAATGCAGATGCTATTTGTTAGCGTAAGGTAGTTTATGTGACGTGAAGAGAGGGCAGTTTGCGGGTAAATAATTAAAAATAAATTATCGCTGTCTTCTCGCCCGGCAACGAGTTGGTGATACCTTTCGTGTTTACGAATATTTATGCGCAGAGATGACTATTTACCATGAAGTGGCTCGCCTGCGTGTTTGTCATTTGACACAATAGAAATATACACTTGTTATAAATTTAACAGACGCGGCCCGTAATAAAGAGACATCTGAATTCCAATAACTGCAGTATTTGTCAAATTTTCACAGTTGCAATCCTATAGACAGGAGTTCTTTATCATAAAATGAAATAGATATTAAATATCTCTTGTAAAATTTCCTACACTCCATCTGTTGCTCACGTAATTCTATGAAAAAGCAATGAAACTCGAACTCGGCAGTGCGGCTTTCTCATGCTAATACGCCGTCTCTATTTTCTATCCGACCGGTGCAACACCACCGTTTCCAACAGCTGTGAAATTACTCTATCAAAACGCTAGAAAGCGGACGTCTTGTTTTCTATACGGTATTCCAAAAACACGGAGACCGAGGAGACACCTAGAATCTTCATGCACGTACCTATTTGAATGCCACTAAAATTTTATTGCAAATTATTTAGTACGTTATTAAGAGCAGTGTATAATACACGAGGCTATCGGCTCTGTATTGACTTTTCACGCGGTTGAAACGTTTGCAGTTCGATACGATGTCTTCTACGTTTATCGTTTATTCGATCCAATAACAATAAGTGTCGCGTTTAGGCCACCCCGAAGACGGCAGACAATTGGTGTCTCGTATTGTCGAAGATATTAGAACAATGGGTATCTCTACTATCGTAAATTGCAATGTTCTAGTTACAATGCCACTACAAGCATATGGCGCCATGATGACGAACAACTTCTTATGGCTTCGGTGTCACCTAACGTATACACATCGACACTAGTGGGAAGCTAATTGGATTTAATAAGGATTTGAATAATTCATTTTAAAATCATGTCGTACACGATTAAGAATTGCACGGCCAACGCTGCCCCATCACATTTTTACAATTCTTACCCGACAACTTTTGTTTTTCGCAATGCGTAAAACGAATGTATATCATGTATGCGTACATAATATAATATAATGCAGTATTATAGTAACTTACTCTAGCTCTAAGTAGCATCTTTAAAGCTCTAATTATGACAATGACAACGACGATGGCCAGTTGACGAACAGATGAACCACATGACAAATAGTTATATTAGCGTATTCGTAACATAACGTTGGAACATTTATATCCAGCAATAAAACTAGGTACTGTGCTCCAACAGTGCGACCGAAACATTTCACGGTGTGAATACGGAGATAAACATATACGGAAATTATATAAGGAAGAATAAGATAAAAGTTTCGTTTCAGGTAAGATGGTTCGAACAACAGCGCGAGAAGCGAAGGGTGAAGCGCGACTACAAACCCTTTGATGGCGGTCTCTGGGCACAACCGGCGAGGAGACCAGCTCACAGGACGCGTCATCGGGCAATCGCTACGGCGCCGTTCTTCTCAGATCCGTTGTTTAAAGAACAATGGTACTTGGTAAGTTTTTAAAAACGTAGGGTTATGTAATAAATTGAGTTTTAGATCCTTATTAAATTCCGGACCGAAACTTAAATCGTGTCATCAGACTGGTCTCCAGTTTGAGATGGATGTTATGACCGTTGTAAGTTCAATATTTTTTATACACATTAACCTGTTTACATAACTCGCAACTAATTAAATTTGAGATGTGATTGATGTAAATGTATCTTTAACCTGATGTTTATTTGCAATACATTAAATGTAATAAAGGCGAATTTCTTTTGTTTTTATCTATAAAAAAAAACTGTGAGTTCACTTTACATGTAACAGATATGACTTAAAGGCACTTCACAATATTACTATTTAATTTGATTGTAGATATTTAATTTCACATAGCATGATTGTTTCAAAATATACGTTTTTATGAAATTATTGTCTATTGAACTTTTATTATATTGTGAGATATAAAAATACAAATTTCAATGTCTATTAGACTTTTTGTCTTTCGCTACTTTCATATTTCGTAACGTTCGCTTTTACTCTCATTATTCGAGTTAGAATGAAACTGAGTCCTTTACTTTAAATTGCAAATTCCATTATTTTTAACAGAATGGAGGAGCAAAAGATGGTTTAGACATGAACGTATTCCCCGCCTGGCAGAAAGGTTATACGGGAAAAGGGGTTGTTGTGTCCATTTTGGATGACGGTATCCAAACCAACCATCCAGACTTAGCTCAGAATTATGTAAGTATGACTTTCTACTATATTCGGAATACGACGATGATTTTAATTTCTTTCAATTATAATGAGAACGATTCTATTGGGCCCGAACCAACTTCGGATGTGCTTGAAGCCATGGAGCTTTTTAGCGATTCATTTTTAATAATAATATGGTTGTCATAGAAGAACTTTATTAATAGATGCCATCTGATATCAACAGATAAGCAATTTGGACTAGCCTTCCGTAACCTGCGATGTATTTATGTTATGTTATAGTTACAATGAAATATAGTATACTATATCGAGTAACTTGTCCTCACTTCTGTTCGAGAAACTCAATCCTTAAGAGTACAAATCATACGTATACTGTTCCTCACCTTTGTCAAGCGGTTAATACACTTCACGGTTACCTTATTTTAATAATATTAGACATAGGTTTTCAGAGTTATATGAATATGTAAGGTACAATTTGTGAGAATACTGTAAAGCTGCCACTCATTGTTTTCTGAATTTCGAAGTTGTAGAAAAAATCCCATAAATAGTATCTTTTTACCTGTATATTGATAACAAAATCTTTAAAACTGAAAAACATTTGTACGGATTCGGTCGCTTTACGCTTTCATACTTTTGTATTTCCACGGTATTAAATGCGAAACGAGATTTTTTTTTGTGTGGAATTCCACACACATTCGCACTACATGTTAGTTGTTGTGTTTTAGGATCCTAATGCATCGACCGATATAAATAATAACGACGATGATCCCATGCCGCAAGATAACGGCGACAATAAACACGGTACGAGGTGTGCTGGAGAAGTAGCAGCAGTCGCATATAATCAATACTGTGGTGTGGGCATAGCTTACAATGCAAGTATAGGTGGCGTGAGGATGTTGGACGGGGTCGTCAACGACGCGGTAGAAGCTAGGGCTCTTGGTCTCAACCCGGATCATATAGATATTTACAGTGCGTCCTGGGGACCAGAGGATGATGGTAAAACTGTTGATGGTCCAGGGCCGTTAGCAAGAAGGTAATTCTTATTTGTGAAGAATTTGCAATTTATCACTGTAAATTTTTGCTATTGACGCTAATATCTTTGTTAATTGTAGGGCGTTTATCTACGGAGTGACAAGTGGGAGACGTGGTAAAGGAAGCATATTTGTTTGGGCATCGGGTAATGGTGGTCGCCATACAGACTCGTGCAATTGTGATGGTTATACCAATAGTATATTTACCTTGTCCATATCTAGTGCGACACAAGGTGGCTATAAGCCTTGGTACCTCGAAGAATGCTCTTCTACTCTAGCAACTACCTACAGTTCTGGTACTCCTGGACACGATAAAAGCGTTGCGACCGTTGATATGGACGGCCGCTTAAGAGCAGATCATATTTGTACCGTAGAACATACTGGTACATCAGCATCAGCACCGTTAGCAGCTGGTATTTGTGCGCTAGCTTTAGAGGCTAATCCAGATTTAACTTGGAGAGACATGCAATATTTAGTCGTATTAACGTCAAGACCTCAGCCTCTACAGAAGGAGACAGATTGGATTGTTAATGGTGTAAAACGACAAGTCAGTCACAAATTTGGTTACGGTTTGATGGACGCATCTGCAATGGTTAACTTGGCTGAACAATGGGTGACTGTTCCGCCTCAGCATATCTGTAAATCACAAGAATTGAATGAGGAAAAAGCAATAGAGTCGTCCTATGGGTACACATTAAAACTGCATATGGATGTTAATGGATGTAGTGGCACAGTGAACGAAGTGCGTTTTCTTGAACATGTTCAGTGCAAAATATCACTTAGATTCTTTCCAAGAGGTAATCTACGTATATTATTAACGTCACCGATGGGAACAACATCTACGTTGTTATTCGAGAGGCCTCGTGACGTTATTAGTTCCAATTTTGATGATTGGCCTTTCTTGAGTGTCCATTTCTGGGGCGAAAAAGCTGAAGGTCGATGGACTCTACAAATTGTCAATGCGGGCAACAGGCACGTTAACCAACCGGGCATCCTGAAAAAGTGGCAGTTAATATTTTATGGTACAGTCGTTGATCCTGTGCGATTAAGGTTTAAGAAACCTCCACCTATTGCTCCATCTTTTGCGTTCCCGACAGCCGCAGAGGGCTACGATTCAGTCGGTGATTCTTTTTACAATACTGACACATTTACCAATTATCAGAATTTTCCTACGTTATTTGCCGCCGGGTCCAATCCAGAAAAGGCGGTAGCAACTCTCGACGGGCATAACGTCCCTTTGCCGCATGGGGAGAATGCACTCGCCGATAGTAATGATAAACGCGTCATGCACGATTGTGATAATCAATGCGACTCACAAGGCTGTTATGGAACTGGACCGACACAATGTATTGCATGTAAACATTATCGCCTCGACGATACATGTGTTTCCCGATGTCCGCTCAGTACTTATTTGACCCAAAGCAATGATTGCTTGCCGTGTCACGAATCTTGTAAAACGTGCATGGGTCCCGGGCAGGATTCCTGTTTAACGTGTGCCCCGGCACATTTATTACTGGTTGATTTGGCTGTGTGCCTCCAGCAGTGTCTCGATGGATACTGGGAAGATAGTGAAACTTCCGTTTGTCGGCCATGCGCCGCACATTGTTCGACGTGCGCCGAGCGAGCTGATGCTTGCACCTCTTGTGAACATCACCTAGTACTACACGACGGTTCGTGTCTCGCTTCATGTCCGCCTTCGACATATGAAACAGATGACTACACATGTGCTAATTGCCACTCAACATGTGAGACGTGCAGTGGGCCCGGGCCTGCTCAGTGCATGACGTGTCACACCTCAAGTTACGCTCTCGACGGCCATTGTGTCAGCGTATGTCCTAGCGGGTATTACGCTGATAAGAAGAGAAAAGAATGTATGAAGTGAGTTAGAAAATGTATTTTCTTAAAACATTTTTATCGTCTTGTTTACTTACCAAAATAAAAATTGATGTAAATGAAAATTTCAATCTTAGCTTGAGATTGAAATTTGCCTGTTTAGCATAACATCCCGTCGTTATGCTTCCAAACGATAGTTTATTCTGAATTTGTGTACTATGCATTCCCTTAAATTAAAATTGTAAAAGATTTCGTAAACAAAAGTAGAAATACACAATAATGCTAATATAGCAAACAATGCAGATGCGGTTCGATTTAAATTGTCTAATCTAAAACTAATATGGAATTCATTTTCAATTTTGTAGATGTCCCATCGGCTGTTCGACATGTTTAAGTGCAATTTGTCTCTCCTGCGATAATAATTGGGAACTCACGAAAAAGAACAAATGTGCTCTAGTGGGATCGGATAGATGTTCCGCAGGGGAGTTTTTGGACGGTAATTACTGTCAACCCTGTGCGAAGGGTTGCGATACTTGCTTTGGTGGATTGAAGGGCAATTGTTTGACATGTCCATCGCCTTATTTATTAGAGAATTATGAGTAAGTATATTTTTTCCATATATATATAAAAGCTTTATTATAAGGATGTGATCCTAACAATAAAAAAACTATTGCATATTCTTGGCAACTCTAAAGTTCCTACGCTATTATTTATAAGTTACAATGTCGTGGCTTGAATAACAAGGCTTTAAAAAAATTGATTAGGTTCTCCGTTTAATTGAATACAATTTATGCTAATGTCTTCTAAATGTCTATTGTCTTAACTAATTTTTTTTTGGTTGTATTTTCCAATAATGTGTTGTACATAATGATATAAAGAAAAACGGAAAATACCATCGATCACACAAACAAAGAAAACATGGCACATGGCTACTTGTTTGTGACGTGTTGTTTTATGCTCCTCTTGTACTTATAATTTAAGAGCTGAAAGTTTACAAATATTCAAGTGTAATAAACAAGATCGATACAAAAAAGAATTACATTTTGTTGTAGGATGAAAATAAAATGAGAATTTAAGGGTTAAAGATTTATAAGGAGTCGTAGAAGATTTGAATATGGATCAACCCAAATTAACGAGAGCAATATGATTATTAAGTAACTCATAAAGAAATATTTGGTCTTTGATAATTTTTCTATTCCTTATTAAAATTGTGTTGATAGAAAAATTGTGTGTCTAACTTTTTTTATAAGTACTTTATAGGGTTAGGGTTGCCCTATGCGCCCTGTGCCGTGTGGTTATACAAAGAAATTATGAGCAATTACCTGTAATCGTAACAGCTTGCTTTGCATTGCTGGCAACAGATACGTTGTTATCCATCGGAGGAAATTCCCATGTATGAATCGTTTCCACTTTTGGACTAAGGCTGAATGCCATATTTAATCGAATACTTTAAAATAGTCTCTATTATACCTTATATATAACCTTCAACACAAACATATGATGAAACTATTATAATTGTAATAACGATTAATAGCAATGAAAATTGCGAATTATTTTAATTCCATTTTATATGAAGTAAAGCTATCAATTGGGTTTACCCAATGTTTGTGTTGAAAGTTTTTAATAAAACTGAAATCATTAAATTGTCGGTACATTTAAGTTAGCGTGTACTCGTAGTGAGTACGTATACAAGGAATTCGTTACAATGTTTTTACTAAATTTGGAATCTCATAATAAAAATAAACTACTGCTTATTATGTATGCAGAAATCTTATTGCTAAATATCAATTATTGCAAGATTCTTATGTTTAATTATTTGTGCAGGTGCATCGGAGAGTGCAGTAAAGGATACTTCTCCGACGCGGGCAGATGTGTACGCTGCGTGCACGGTTGTTCGGACTGCGTGTCGCGTCTTAACTGTACCTCTTGCGTCGGCGCTCTGCGACTACAGTCGGGCGTCTGTCAGACTGCATGTGCTGAAGGGTATGTTGCTATAATACGTGACTCGAGCACTCCGAAATTTAAATAGTACTTTTAAGAGTCGTCCCTTAGGCATTGCGGTACTGAATTAATGCGTCCGAATTTCTTTATCGTATAATCGTTTATTACTGTTTGGAATATTTTCTGTTTGTCTGTTTATGTGCGTCTCATTGTATTTCTCTTTATTTGTTTGAGAATCACACAAAAAAAAAAGAACCAATTTCGACTCACTTTATATCATAGATCTCATTGATCATAAATCAATATAAATAAGATAGGTCTAATAGGACTCACCTTTTTTTTTTGACGAGGGGGAAACCTTCAAAAGGTACCCCGTGTCGTGGGAGTGACGCCGGGTTATGTGGGATTTTTACCACACTAAAACCCCCCATATACCGACACACCACACATACAGACGTCCTTCCCGGGATCGTTGGCAGGACGGTTCAGGCTCCCACCCTAGCCGCCCACGACCCCAGAAGCCCCCTTTTAGTCGCCTCTTACGACGGGCAGGGGATACCGTAGCCCTATTCTGGTCCCGGGCTACAGGGACATAATAGGACTCACCTAACAGAGACAACGTATCTCTGCATCAAGTCACTGTTCTCACAACGGACGGCTGTTACTTAATTCTTGCAATCGAAGTAATATTATTTTAAGGGCTGAAGATAACTTCAACTTCTGCAGGTACTACGCAGATCGTGGCTTCTGTTCCAAGTGCTACATCTCGTGCCGTACTTGCTTGGGCCCACGGCGTGATCAGTGCGCATCCTGTCCTCCCGGCTGGCGGTTGGCGGCCGGGGAGTGTCACCCTGAGTGTCCACAAGGTAAGTACACGTATCAAAGTTTGTAAATACCTTAGATACACAGGAGCACACGAGAAACCTGTCATACCTTTTGGTGTAACACGGCATTCCAAGCATTCCTAAAAAGTATCAATACATCATCGTACTCATTAACTTAAGTATTTTAAATAAAAAAGTTAAGATATACATTAACATAGCCTAAGCAAATGAATAAAAATATATGTATATATAACATAGTAATAGAGATTCTGTAGTTTTAAGTAATCCCAAGTGTAAAACCTTCGCTGAGGCCACCACTCGCTCGCAGGTAAAGCCGAACGGTGAAACCTGCGCACAAGTGGCGTGGCGTCAACGAAGGTTCGCATCGGAGCATAATCAAAAAATTTAAGAAAACACTAAAAAAGGCACGGACGAAAAGTCTGTGGAGCAGAAATTTCATTAATAAAAAAAAAACATGCCTATGTCGTTTATAGTACATTAGCTGCAGGGACCACTTGAATCTTTATGCACTACGTACTTATACGTAACTTCAGTAAACAGAAAACATTTTACACATATAGGAAGTTTTGGTAAAAGTTATTTTATTCTACGCGGCATTTCAACCGTTCTTATACTTTGTTCAATTTTTTTTCAAAATTTTTTGACGTGTCTTGGATTTTTTATTTTTGTACAAAGTAAATAATACCCTTTCGCTCCACGCCTAGCATGTTGCCATACCGATACAGGCCGTTATCTTCTACCATCTCCGCAGGCTTCTATCAAAGCGTTGGTGGCTGTCGTCGCTGTCACCACTATTGCCGGGAGTGCGACGGATCTGGACCTCTCAGATGCAAGTCGTGCCCTCCCGGGTTCATGTTGGAAGGTGGGCTGTGTATGGAGTGCGTCGGCTCGCAGTACTACGAGGCTGCCAGCGGGAAGTGCCGCGGTTGCCACGACAGCTGTCGGACATGTTCCGGCTCCGGCCAGTACAGCTGTACTGGATGCTCGCGGCCGTACAAGCTTGATAAGTGAGTTGGTTTTGAATTTATTTTAAGTAAAATTTTAAAATTTCGTAAGGCACGACTTGGGAGTAGCTAAGATTTTTTTCACACGGAAGTAACGCTCAGTATATATACGTTGCTCGTATACAAACATATACGCGAATATTTCTAAACATAAATCAGTGTATACTAATTCATAGTTTAATTCCCAAATGAGCGTTTGGAAAATACCAGTAATCCACGATGATTCCGGGAGATTACCGATTGCATAAGTATCGACTTCGTGATTTATAATTTTACACCGATATTACAGATATACCTAAGTGTTTGGAAAAATCTTGGTTTATTTTAAAATTAAGCTGTTTTCTGAATATCAATTCCTATAAAGTTTTCTGTATTGTCCCGGGAAAATATCGTTCCCATCGGAATGGATGAGAAAATCGCATCTTCGCCATTTATTGCGTTCCTAAAATCGGCTAAAGAGATGGATCCTTTATTTCACCAAGGGGTAGTTGATCCTTTGAGAATTGTCGAAGGACCCTCGATCGATTTGAACGAATCATTAACCTAATACCCAAGGACTGTTTTTATTTCTTGCTTACTTTTGAATATTATTCTCTAACGGCCGGTTTCAATAACCTATCTATTTGCTACTGTTGGTTAAAGATCATACTTTAACAGAAGCTGATGCATTTTTGCGTTTCAATTGAGAATGATACCTTTATATTTCTACCCATTAAATATACTGTTTCGAGGGCCTAACGCATAAGAAATATCGTCAGGATTATTTAAGGTCAGGTAAAGATAAAGAGACGGTTAACAAGCCGTAACGAATAGATGAGGGGAAAAGAAAACAGTGGTAGCCTATTAGATGGATCGTAGGTCTCGAGTTGGAACCGTTCAAGCAAATCTAATTTTTCATATTATGTGCGTATTACAAATCAATAATTACTTCGTACAGAATACCTACATAGTGAGTAAACGGTCTTTATTGCGTTCACAATGGTGTGTGATGTATTGTTGATTCGCACTTAGCTAGCGCGATGAACCAAGTCCTTAACCTCTCTCATTGTGAGAGGTGACTAGAGCCCAGCGGTGGGATAGTATGATTTGTAATTATGACAAAGAGACAGACAGGTTAATGGTTCTGGCCGTAAGTAGAGCTAGGTTTACTTACGGCCAGAACCATTAACATGTCTGTCTCTTTGTTTTTGTGGTTTGTATTTGTGGTTTGTATTTGTGGTTTGTATTTGTGGTTTATACGGATTGTCGATACGCATATACATTTGGTACTGCAGGTTAAACAATCAATGCGTAAGGTGCTGTTCAGAGCTTGGTGTAGCAGCCAACGCCACCGGAGCTCCCGACTGCTGCCATTGCAACCCTGACACAGGTGAGATCAAATTGATACATGGGGTTGGATTCAAAATTCAAACAAAACAGCTTTTGTATGTTTGTCATTCAACTCGACTTAAATGGCTTAACTGGGTTTAATGAAATTTTTTGTGTGTGTTTAAGTGGGTGTTTAGATTTACAATTTTTGATTGTACTATGATGTACGTTTGTTTTTCGAAGAATTTGAACACTGCTATACATAATACGTAAGATAATTTTAAAATTTGTTAAATAAAATATATCGTTGTTAATAAGCGTTACGTAAGTAGAAATCAGCGACATTTTTTTTCAATACCGAAAATGTTTCTGAACCTCTTACAGTATGGTGTAGCGAGTTTCTCGAGTGTGCGAGATTTTTTTGAAAAATCCATCTTCAGGAATCGAAAATTCGAATAGTACTGTATTTTTGTCAGAAAAATCTCAATAAAAATGAGATGTTCAGCTTGACAGTTCACTGAATACGATGAGATTTCTTTGAAAAATCCATCGACGGGAATTGAAAATTCGAAAACCTAGTATTGTATTTTTGTCAGAAAAATCTCAATAAAAATTAGATGTTCAGCTTGACAGTTCATTGAATACGATGAGACTTTTTTGAAAAATCCATCGACGCGAATTGAAAATTTAATGGTATTGTATTTTTGTAAGAAAAATATCAATAAAAATAAGATGTTCAGCTTGACGGTTCATTGAATACGATTGTATAAATTCCTTTTCTACGAACTGTCTGACAGACAACTTGCAGCCTAAATTACTGAAGATAGAGACACTCAATAAAAATAAATGTACTTAATATATTTTTTTGTTTCCAGCCAAGACGGGTTGCAACTATAGAATGATTATGTAGTAAATTACCTTCTCTATGTAGTGTTTATTTCCCAGGTGATTGTATAAACTCGGCCGTTGCCGGCAAACGTCGCATCGCCGAGTGGGGCGCGTTACACATCACACCGAGCGCGGAACGTTCGCCGATGTTCGGCCTGTTCGTGCTCGCGGTGTGCGTGGCGGCCGTCGGTGTCTTCGTCGGTGTCCTGGTCATGGTACAGGTATTTATAAAAGCCTAAATATGTACAAGCGGACTTGGTTATTACGTCCTCATATCGTTGTTCTTTTATGGGAATAGGTGTTTGTTTATTAATAAGGTTCCAAGATTGATACGAGATATACCTGTTGGAACTTTCAAAGCGACTTGTAAAAGCACAGCTTGTAGGTAAACAATATTACGGTAAAGATGAATTATATAAATGACAAGGACGCTTGCAGAGCTGCAACCGATTCTGCGCAGTTTCAAACATACTTTGTAATTGTCATTATAATGATTTAATTGTTGTGCTGAGGAGTTTCTATCGCCATTTCTTCTCCTCACACACAACAACCCAGGACATACGCAGTAATTTCTTAATATCTACATAACACTATGTAGAGTTCGTGTTCATTACTAAATTAATTAATTATTGATTACTGATTCATTAATTTAGTATTTTTGGTATTATCAAATTTTTATTTTTATTTTTGTGTTACACTTAAATAATTATTTATGAATCTTAATTATTGTTTCATTTTTGTTTTCTGGAAATTAGAACGGAGAGTTTATGAAATTAAAAAATATATTATTAAATTATCATTTAATACATAATCGTTATTTTTTTTGAGTTTTAAAACTATAGTGATGTTAAGTTAAAACAATAAATGATACCTTGGCTTATTTTTACCCTTTGTCATTTTTTTGAATAAGATATCTTTTAATACTTCGTCGTTGTCGAATGCGTTGCCGGCCTAGAACAGGTAAAGTCATGTCAAAAACGTATGTCAAAGGTAAATCAAGTGTACTTATAGTCATTAGTAGCAATGACGAAAATTTTTAATAGAATTTAATTTAAGTATAATTACATTGTCATGTTAATAACACATTATCATAATGATTAATTTTATTACAATAATGAATTAATTATAAAAACACATGCACCTTGTTCCTATCACATTTAAATAAACATGTAATAAATGCTACGACATGACGTGGACAATGAATGAGACATAAACAAGAAAGACTTGAATAAAAAACATTTATCACTCACGTAAACGTACGATGAAACCCGAGAACCTTTGTTTGGGCAAGCAGGATAATTGGCATCGATACAATTTCAAATTCATAATAATTTCATCATTTAGGTGTGTTGTAAATTCATTCACCCACGTCATATTTTGCATCTACTACTGTTTCGAAAACGGTTTGAAATTAAAGAGAAGAAACGGCGAAAAAAAACTTCTCAGCACATCTTTATTAACGTATTTCGCCAGTATTCGGAATTCGTGTACAACAACACGACGCCAGTGACAATACATATAACGCACACGAATAAAAAACGCAAAATTGCCGAATTATTAATGGCAGTTTAGTAATGAAAACGCATCCGCGTCCCCTACCAGGTGAAAAGTTCCCGACGGCCTCGCGTGAGAACTCACGGCGCGGTGTACTCGCCACTCGCGTGCAGTGACGAGGGCGAGGTGACAGTGCGTCTCGCTCGCACCACCTTCCCCGTCCACGAGGCCGCGGAGCCGTCCGCCACGTGCCGCGGTCACGAACACGAACCGTTGCTGGAACCCGCCACATAGCTGATGCTGTGATTGTAGATCGTAAGTTTATTCGCAGTTGTATGATGGATGGTTACAGATCTGTGTGTCGGTTTTTGTCGATATGATACAACACATAAAACGTGTGATATTCCCCAAGATACAAATCAATGTCGATAAGAAAACGGTAATTTATCTCGATTAATATACGGCGTTTTAAAGTAAAAATAGATTATAAGAAATTCCGTAATAGTGTTCAAAAAAGATACCGTTTTGTGCTTACAACGCAGTTTAATTTTGCTTTGAATCGAAAAAAAAATGTATCCTGCTTTAAATCTTTTGGCTCTAGGGCGATACAATAAAATCGATAATTTCTTACATCTGATTCATAATCGATATGTTTTGTGTTATATTAGTAATGTGTTCTGTGTGTGATTTAATGCGATTTCCTGATGTAATTGATTGGATTTACATCGGAATCTGGTTAAACGACGCGCATTGCTATCGGAGTAATTATATCATTTGAAAACTTAAGGTTTCAAAACAAAAAAATATATCCTATCCGATTGTAAATTTTTTAAGTGTTAAAATACAAAATAATATTCAATCCGAAATCCAGATCTGAATATATTTCCAATTATATTTCGGACGTTATTCAATAAATGATGAGGACCATATATATTTTTTAATTTTTAGGATAATTAAGTAATAATAAAATTATCGTTGGATGTAGTTTTTTTACGCCGTACTACCAAACTACCACAAAATCTACACTCACTACTGAATTTCGAATCTTTATTATTGTATAAAAGACGCTTGCTAAGTAATATAATCATAAACAAAAACTAGTATCGAAAGCAATATATAACTTTTAAATTTTCAATTTGTTAATGATGAATTTCGGTTGTAACCAGTTGAAACAAGTAATTATACACGTTTTTGATAAAAGGTTCACTTTCTTACGTGTTTGATAGAATAATTTAACTGTGAAATGTTTTTTGCTGTTCCGATTACACTTTCGCAGCGCCAGTAAATGACTTAAAAATATATATTAGGAAAATATATAAATAATTCAATTCAATATACATTATATGTTACAAGTCAAGCGTCTTTTAATTTGTATGTATATCTAGAATAAAGGAACTCATAAAATATGTCGTCTCTTTCCAGATAGTATAATTACGTATATAGATATAATAATACAATATTAATATAAATTCCAACACTGTAATTATAGATAGGTGTAAATTGTAAGTATGAACAAAGTTCTGTTACTGAGCAACGCTAATCTTTTCGATCACGACACGGTTGCGACTTAGAACTACTAAATCTGCCGTCACTTAATATCACTTCTAGTGGCCTAAATGAAGTCAACTTAACATAATGTGCTTTGGTTTTATCGTCGGTCGTATCTTGGTCGTGTCATCGTCGGAATGAATATCGTTATAATAACCGGTTCAATCCGGATGCCGTATTGTGATATAATCGCTTATTTCTATTGCTGAAGGGAAGATTGTTTGCTGTTGTTACCTATTTTTTTTTAATGAAATGAACCTGGCGTCTGTACTGTTTCTAAAACGGCTGTGATTGTCACTTATGATTGGCACTGACAACATATCCGGAATAGCTACGAGATGGCGTTAGTATAGATGTTTTTTTTTCATTGAGTATGGCAAACGACGTTTCGTATTCCATTATTTCGTCCATGCCTTCAAAACAAGACATTCATGCCTTGGACGTCCACAACTCATTGATACCATTTATGTATAGATATTCTCAGTTAAGGTCGCGATTAGTGCGTGCGATACGATGTCGTAACGATCAATTTGCGAACCGGCCCATGGTGTGCACACTGTAATTTCCAAGAATTTAATTAGTAGCTACTTGCTAGTAGTGTATGGCGGTTGTCAAATAAATTTTGTCGACGAGACCCTCGCGAAGTTTGTGTCTAACGTAAGTCAAGTTTAGCATTCAATGGACTTTGATCCTGTTTGGACCTAAGTTGTTGTATATGTTCACAGTGTATGCGAGATTTGATGTTGGAGAATAGTTATCAATGGTAGCTGGGTCGGATGAACGTCGAAGTTCTGAGTTTTGTTTGGTCGACGTGATTGAGTTATCGTGAGATCTAGGCGCCTTCTACGCGATCTGATCTTGATTAGAGTAATATTAAACGTGTAATATAAAAATCCGTGTCTTTGAAATTAATGCTTTCAGACAGAACGTTTTAAATATCACAAACCGACAAACAATTTTTGTTCAAAAAAAGGTGTAGGTCCAAGTTCGAATCTGTTCTAGTGTTATTATGAGTATACGTTATTAAAAAAATCGCTTTGGTTGATCAACAAAACTATTTTTTCCCCGCATATTTCTATGGAAAGAGAAAGAGAGACAACTAGAGAGAATCATACTAATGAATTGAGACAAGAAAACCAAAATTTTAATATACCAATCAACAAAATCGATTTAGTACTCCAATACTAGTAACACTCGCTTCGCTTCGAGAAGCTGCGTACTTATTTTCTCAAATAGCAACTGCACTTGAAACAATTTGTTAATTGCCTTATCAGGTGTTTTCTAAATGTTTTATATTAACGTATGCGCCTTGCTCGTGAATTTCACTACTGTGCAGTACTTTTTAAAATTATCGCGTTCAGATTGTGTTCTTAATATCACTAAACTAAACTGGCAAACTTTTCTTTTTAATTATGTATACAGATTCGGATTTGTTACAGCTTTATTTCGAATACAGTGTAGACGAGTCGACTCCGCATTGGAATCGATTATTCTATTAATTTCACGAGTATCCCGCAAAATAAACTTCTCAATAGCGCAGTGACAAGTTGAAACAAGGAGTCCATGAACCAGATGCACTGCGAAACTTTTAATTAACATTGGAGCCGATGCCATTCAGTCAACGGCGGGAGTTGTCTGTTGTATTTTAACTCGAATATCGAATTATATGCTCGTCTATTGGAAACTAGTGATTTATTCATGCAATAGATTCAAACCAGCTTTTCGTTCGAGTTTAATTTCAAAACAATATCTCCTTTTCCAATCTTAGTTCTCGTTCGAGTCAAACATAGTGTGTTTGATTCGATTTCAACAACAAATCTTTATTCGATTCAGAACTCGATTTTCACTGAATTTATTATTTCCGTCATATGAATCAAATGTTAACTTCACCATATAATAGAGCATTTTTGTGTATGAAAAATATAACTCTCTTTATAAATTATATTTTTTATTTTACTGATCTTGTGTTGGTGGTAGGTCTGTGGTAGGTTTGACCTGCTTAACCATCTGGTGGATGTAATATCGGTCTAAGGCTAATCTATAAAATAACCTATTTCTATTTCAAAAAGATTATCTCAATAACTATTAAAAATATGTATCTAACAAATGTCTCGTATGTACATAACGCTTCCCGAAACGAAGCGAGCGTTACCAGTATTCGACAACTAAATTGACTTTTAAATTGGTGTGTTAAAATTTTGTTCACTTACCCTAATTTCTTTTTTATTCGCTCTCTATTTCCCTCTTTACGCAATCGTTACTGGTACCGTTACAATAAAAGTGAAGAGGCATTCGTTCACTGGTTCTCAACAGAAGTAGTTTTTATTTCTTTTTTGTCAAATATTGAAAATTTTTAATATGAGTTAGTAACAGCAAACAATCTTCAAAGCATGTCGCAAAGGTCACTTATTTTCAGTGACATTGTGAAGTTCAGTATCAGACAAGAAGTAATAAATTTGTTAAAATTTTGTCCATGATAAACAGCCATAAACGATGCCACAATTGTTTGTAAAATAACGCGTTCATTTATAATTAACACTTTCGTTTCGGCTCTCTCTTGTACAACTTTAACTTCCCTTGAACATAACTTAATTTTAAACTTAGCTGTAAGCCCGAAAGTTACCAATACGCGTTGTACAAATTGTAACAATGTATCCATCACCGGCTGAATAATGAATAATGAACGAAGAATTAGGAAAATATACAATTTGAATATAGTTTTTTAATTATGCTTCGTTCTTTGTATCTAATTTGTAAGTAGCAAGTTTTTATATCTGTGGCACAACATTTCCACTGAAAATAAGCCAATAATGTTAAATAAAATAAGATTTATAAATGGGATACGCTTAAAGCCGCTTATTTATCTCGCTCGCTTCACTACAATACGCCCGCTGTGTCATCGAGGCTCTAAATAAATTAAGTTAGGAATATTCCTTTGTAAACAAAACACAATATCACTTTAAAACTACACGGTTTTTGTTCGAAATTATGTGTTTTGAATTGCGATACAAATGTCTCAAAGTTTCACAAGTTTATTCGTTGTTTATGTTACCTTACCACGTTAGTAATATTCGAATGTGATAATTAATTATACACAATTATGTTCGCGTCGTCCGAACGATTACCCTGAAAAGTTACCATGATTGTCTCAAAATGTATATACATTATTTAGCTAGGATGTTGAATTGTTCGTAAATTATAAATAAAATCGAGAACTAATAATAATTATAATTGTGTTAAATTAAAAATTTTGAGTCATTTTTACACGACCAATAGTTTGGCTGAAGCTTCGTCAATTATGTATTATTATAAGTTTTTATGTATATTTAAATCATAAGTATGGAATTCCAATAATTTTATGTACTTAGGTTTCAGTTGAAAATTGTACTAGGCATTTGATTTGTTTTTTTTTTTGTAATTATTTTATTTATACAATAGATATATTTGTAATCAACATATTTGCATAATTTAGAAGGAGTTTACTATAATTTTAATATACAAAATTTTAATTTCTATTTATGAATATGTAATTTTGACTGCATATGCGGTTTTATCGTTTATTTTAACGGGACTTTTAATTAAGAATGTATTTTTGTATGAAATGTTCTTATGTGCAATTAATGTTTATAATAAAAGGAATTCTCTGTCACAACAACTGATTTTTTATTTATATCAGAACTTAATGTTGAAATTTATACTTAGCGTCTAAATGTGGTCACCACCGCCTGTGGCGTCTATAACGTTAGAGGTGACACCGACGCGTTGTCGACAGCACCTATGTAAAACCGATTGAAAATTATACAATTTTTGGTTTTTAAAACAATTTTAAGCATTTTAAACTTATATCATCGTGGACATTATACACTGTAGTTGTAATGCATACTCACGATTTTTCTGCTTTCTTATGGATATTTTGACCCATGCATCGATCATGGTCACGGCGAGGCTGCGGCGGCTTGAAGAAACTTCTTACAGGTGTAACTGGACAGACACTAATGACAGGTGAGCTCGTCAACCCAATTGATTTGATTGTAATTGGTAAAAAATATAAAAATGTTGACTACATGTTATAGTCAAAATTTTGAGCATTAACACTAGCTATTATCTCTTCTGTGTATTATTATAATATAAAATGAGTGATTGCAGGACTACGATTTAACAAAATGTGTTTTGTTATACATAAAATAACCGCGATATTTTTTATAATACACATTATGATTAATAAACTTTTCCTTCATACTTGTGATATTGTTAACTTAAGATTAACTTGCCTTAAGATTTGCGAGTGAATTTTTTATAATCGCAGCGCATATCTTATTTTAATGCATCAACGTTTATGACATGAATAGTCGGTGAATCTTATTAGAACATTATAATTACACTCTGTAATTTGGAACTTTGAAGTAAGATTAATGATAGTTGTATGCAGTGGAGAAACCACTGGTTCTACTGGTTCCATGGGGTCTAGTGATCGAAGCTTGATCTGAAGTAAGTTACCCATTGGAACTTTTAAACGAGGCATTAAAATACAACTTACAGTTAAAGGATATTATACTATAGATGAATATAGTAATGGTAAGGACGCTTAGAAATAATAGTGTCGAAACCAGTTCCGCACAGGTTTAAACTTACTTTATAATTACCATGTGTTGTTTTAAAAGATGTTTGGAGGAGTTATTTCACTGTTTCTTCTCCTCAATGTTAAAAGTACATTTTCGAAACGATAGTAGAAGCAAAAAATGACGTGCATAAGTGGTTTTACAGAATACCTACATGATTAAATGATTTTGAATTTGAATTTGAATTTGAAATTAAGGAAGTATTGAGCTGAAATTCAGGTGGCTTAATTTTTTTAATGGCATGACGTCTACCTATCAATTTTCGGTGCTTAGATTGAATTGAATCAAAAATAGTTGCAGATTGAATTATGACAATAGCTGAGGGTATATTGATAATTAGTTGTTTTGAAGAAGTTGACGATCTTGTAGCTCAATTGGCAGTGACTCTGACTGCCAAGCGAAGGGTTCTGGGTTTGATTCCCGGCTCGAGTAGAGATAAATGTAACAGATAATTGTTTGTTCTGGGGTCATAGGTGTTTGTGATATCATATTTGAGTATGTCAATGCCATCCACAACAGAGAAGATCAATCAGTCCGGGGTAGTGAATATGTGATGTTTATTTATTTATTTAGAATAAGTCTTACAGTAAATCTAATATATTGACTTCTTTTTGGTATTGTCTTTACGAATATTGTCCTCGATTCTCATCTGGTTATGATGGCTCACTTCAGAAACACATTTTATTTTATTTCATTGCTGACCGTATGATATGACTTTGAAACGGCAACTAATCCCAATAGCCTATCTTCTTCTTTCCTTGTGAATCCTTTCGTATTTGGCATGTTAGAACGAGAGAACCGAATTGACAAGGGTCAGAAGTCAAAGGGTCCGTCATGGCGCCTGCATACATTACAGGACAAAGTCGTATTTACATAGTATTGTTCGTGACCACTGCATTACCATCTAAAATACAATGGGGACGATGCCTCCTTGTTTTAATGGAAATGGGGATGTAGAGTTATTAGTTAGGGATTAGGTGTGACGTTTATTGGAATTTACCTTTATCAGACGGCTTAAGGATTGTATGACCTTAGTAAAATTTATTGGAATCCCGCAAGGAATCGGGGGGCCGGAATTGATGCGGTCAAATTAGTCCTCCGGAGTCTAGCATTTGTGAGTTGCCTTGAAAAGGTTTTCAGTTCTGGATAACTTTATAGATGTAGGAAATCACCGCTGGAGTGTGATGCTCGAATGAATGGATCACACTATACAAATTAATACTGCTTATACAAACGCCGTGCTCTATCATTTTGTTTAAGCGTGACATCTACGAACCAACTCACAAACAACCAAGCAATGAAGACAAGCTGTCATGTAAATCTGTGATTTGAGTCGAATAGGTGTTATACCGTTACGTAAAGATGGTGTTTTCAGATAACTTGGTAATTTTGGACGGCATGATAACTGCCAATAAATTCTACGCCACTAAATACTATATTAATGTCACTGAAAGTAATCTGTGTACTTGAGTTATATCAAGAATCATGAAATTAAAAAATGTAAAAAACGAGTCGATGACGGTAAAGAGGCTCTTCTGTCATTAGTCTGTCAAGTGTCATTTGTCAAAAGTTGTCTCGGCCACGAAATCAGGCCGTTATGATGGATTAACACGAAAAAGTCATAAAACGTCTGATAAATCCGAGTTAACAATTGTTTTGGATGCAGTTATTATTTGTGAATTTAACAGATCTAATTTTCCGAAGTGAAGCAAGAACCATTTTTTTTAAATAATACTTAATAAAAATACTTGGCAATTTTCTTTTGATCGTATCCAATCGTTGCTTAATAATGGGGTGAAGCCGGCAGTCGCATTTATATTAAATGAATACAATAAAACGGTCGGATATTTCCTCAGAATCAGAGGTATGATTGACAGACGAATATTGCGTTTTAATAAGAACGGACTGCGGTCTCAAGCTGACGTATGCTATTGTTAAAAATTGGTAAGTCTCTGCGCTCCATCTTTTTATTAATCTTGTTAATAAATTGTTTTACTCACGAAACTCAGTATATCTACGAATCCATCTCCCAATATAATAGTAATATTCACTGATGCTTTCGTTTATCTAATCACGCAACTACTTATCCGATTTGTTATTCACGATGACAATTTTCATTTTCGCGATGTCATGCCTTTTCTATGCTAGCACCCTTTTAAGTTAGAATTTTGATCGGCGGACCTCATTAGCATATAGACAGGCCCCGAAAAAATTGGTCCCTACTTTATTGTCCCTTCGGGGCGTCAAAGGATAATTTAGGTCCACTCTGGTCACATTGGACCGGTCGTTATTTTTGTTTTATGTCCATGTAGTCGGAATACGTTTCAAAAATATTATCAAGTACTTAACTTCCCTTTTCAGTGACAGTAATTACGTTTTACAATTTATTTTCAATGTAAACGACGATAGGCTTTTGTGAATCGAACTGACTTCCTTTTGTACATTTTATTTATATTGAACGCGCTTATAATAATGTGACATTATTATTATTTTATAGTTTTGATTTGTTCAATCAAACTATTATGTTAAACATTATCCTTAAAACCAAACATCAGAATTCTACAAACATTAGTCACATGCTTTGCGTTGGGGAAAATGATCCTATGTTGAACCTCACCCAGATATATCATTAGACAGAGTGTTTTATACTATATAGTGAGATAATCATTAAGTAATAAAAAAAGTGTTGCAAGTCTCCTTTTATCCTTGAGTTCAATACAACATGTCCTTCTGTGCACTCTTCTGAACAATAAATGAGGCTATGGCTAATGGCCTTTAATTTTAGTGGTCCTTGGCTCTGTTGTTGGTTTGACGTAATGATAAGTTTCTTTGTCTTCTGGGCCTGCTACCACCTTAATTCTACAATGAACGGTGTCCCCTTTTCAACATTTTAAAATATATCGGTGCCAATGCACTGACTGCAGTGACTTTTTTATTGGCGAGCCAATTTCTTCACCGGTAATGTATCAATGTTACGCACGTCCATGAAAAGTGGTAACCACCACCTTACCGTCTTGTCGCCTATTAATATAAGAATATAAAAGAAGCTATTCGTTTTAATGTTTGCATTATTTGCAACGTTTGTACAATCTGTAATGGTCTAGATAGATAATAAATTACTTCTGGTAGTATAGTAAGCAATCTTGAAACCACTGACAGTAGTTGGCGCTACCACAGGATAGAGATACCCAGCTTTGTTCTTAGCGTTAACCGAAGTAGCACACAGCTTAAACCGAACTATTTACAACTGTAAATAAATATAGCGGTGCCGTTATGATCTTAGCTGTTGGACAGCAATTTATGAGCAAGTTATATGAGTTTTCACATAAACGAGTGAATTAAGGCCGGATCAAATAATGTATATATTACTTATTGTTGGCAAACAAACAGCGAAAAGAATATATATTCAAAACGACTAGTAATGACCCAGTGTTTAAAAAGTGGTCTTCTGCTTAGAATGTACGAGTTTGAATCCTGCATGCTACTCTAATAATACAAAGTAATTATCACTTGTTTTGGTGGAAGAAAACATCGTAGGTAAACCTGAATACATCAGATTTCTTCATGAGGGTTTCAATTGTGTGTGAAGTCGTCCAATCGACATTTAATAGATCATATTATCTGCAGTAAACATTTAACGAATTTTTCTTCTTCTTTAAACCGTGGTGTTTTGTTTCTCATATTGTGAAAGTGGACCCGGCTGTAGCAGCGAAATAGTTATTGGTTGTGAAGACAAAAAATTTGTAATGGGTCTATGCATAATAAATAATATCAGGTTCTTATGAAATTTAAATTGGAACAATCTGCGTGCATCACAGTAAACACCCTAAACTATTGTCCCTCTCAAAAAACATGCAGTTATCTAAATTAATATTATTTATACTAATATTATAAAGAGAGAGTGCGAATAGTTTAAGTGTACATATATGCGGAAATTAATCTTTGGTACCACGACACTTATATGAAAAATTCTTTTACCATTTGAAACATACATTATTCCGGATGGAAATAAGCTATACGTCAAGAGTATAATATGTAATATGTATAATAAGTAATTGTTGAACTCGCACGAGGTCATGACGGGCCGCTAGTAATAAATAAAAGAATATTTCAACACACACATGTAGAGTCACTTGGCTGTTGAGTTGTCTTTAAAAATTACATCAAACATCCTCACTTTAAAGCTTCAATTACATTGACACAATACATTTAATTACAGGTAACTTAACATACCTAAATAAAAATAGGCCATACAAGTCAATGCAGTTCTTTTACAAGTCCTGACTACGTCAAAAGTCTTTGTGCGAAATAGATTTCTTTTTCTGTATACTCGATATCAATGTGATCGTTAGTTTACCTAACGTGAACTTAGGGTGCAAATAAACTATTTTCATAAAGATTCTTGTCCTTCAGAGGTTAAAAGTGTAGAGTTCTGGCTACGGCTAGACTAAATAAATTTAAAAGTATTGGAAAGCCTTTTTACTCTAATTATTTATTTTTCTTATGTTAATTCCATAGATTAATTTTGTAAGGATTCCCTAAGAATAACGGAATATTCTTATCTATCAGTCTTATTTTTGCGGTGACAGTAATAAAATTTCTTCTAGATTTACTGCCAGAGTTTTTTCACTATATTTTCATACTAAAATTACATCTATGAGGTGTATTAAAATTAGAATGTGTATTATTTAGGATGTATTGTATTGTTATCCATAATATTATTAGAAATCTTAGCGCGACGGTGCTAGTACCTGAGTCATTATTTATTTTAAATTATTAAAACAAAAGCAATTTTTTTTTCTTTTTGGAAAGAGGTATACAAAACCCATAATCTGCGCTGAATAACCATCTGAAATATTCGAGATTGATAACAAAAACGACTTGAAGGTGTTATTTACTGGATATAGTAATGACTTAACATCAAGTTGACTTTAGTTAATTCTATAAAAATATCATTATGACCATAAGGTAAGTTATTAAATACAAATAACTCGTGCATGCCACGTGCATATAGAAACAGTTTTCTGAATTTACCACAGTGTAGAATTTGCAGCGGGCCCATGCCTTTGATGTAAAAAAAAACCCGATTGCATAATTAACAATAATCGTCTATACTATGAACATTATGTTAAATTATATAAAATCACGAGTTGTCGTTTGACAATATGGTTATATCGTAAAAATTTAATAATTCCGCGGGGACGGATCAATTTTCAATGAAAGTATCCTAGATACCATAAGTAAGTTCCTAACATGTCAAGAATCACTTAAATATGTTCAGTGATTTTATATTCCAAGCAAATATATTTAGACGTCAATATTGATAATAAAATCTACCTACATTAAAATTTGCAAAAAAAAATTTCGTAGTGTAGATTCAGTCTAGTATAAGTTTTATTATTAATATTGATGGTTCTATTATTGCAAGGGGTTCATATAAAAATTAAAGTGTTCGTGTAGTATAAATCAGTTACAACATGGTATAGTTTGGTTCTACCATTCGCCGCTCGTTTCTACGGCGAGGTTGCTTCTTTCGCTCTGCGTAAGAGCAATGAGTTGTAGCCTACGTTTTAATCTTTTATAATTAATTCAGTTAGGATTGCTTAGATGGACCAAATTACATGGACACTCACAAAAATAACTGATAGGTATTATTCGCTTTTAAAGTACTGTCTGCTAACTACATAATGTGTTTCATAGATAAAGTGGTCTGAGAGGTCTAGCTGCGGGTAATGGAATTATATTATGAGCAAAAATAACATTTGACAATTTATTTCGAAATGAACAAATGCAAATGAAAATATGCTTTTAACTTCGTTGTTGGCTGACTGTGTATGGAAGAAGTCGTTAGGCTGTGACAGTACAATTAATTGGCACATGTCGTGTGCTTTATCGGCGCCATCTGGGGCGGTGAGCAAACACATAAATAGAATTATCATTTGCTTTTTCCATGAAATCGTGCTTTTATGAGAACCCTGTGTTTCAATTGACCCTATTTGGTTCTCGGCCGAGCTGATATTCTTTTGATAAGTTCTTGTATTTCATGTCTTAAGTGCGTGACATATGCCATGTATTTACTAAATATGAAATTTTACTGTTCGGGCGCTTCAGGCGACGCGTCTTTTGAACCGTGTTGCAACTTGCAGTCTGCGATAGTATAACCATGACTAGCAGTAGCGGCTTTGGTTAATGGAACGAACTTATGTTTGTTTAATTCCGCGTCACGCTCCGTGCTTGTACTATTGTGCAATAAAGATATTGCCACTCTCCGTCACTCGTTCTCGGACGTGGCCGCGTGTATATTTGTAAAAGATTTTGTTTTGAAGAGATTTCTTTTTGAAATAAGCAGTATCTTGGTACTAACCTAGTGTGTGATATTATTATATACTTAATGTGTCAAATGTACATATGCAAAAAATTAATAAAATTTGGGAAGCAAGTCATGGCACGTTCTGTTATATTGACTCATTTTTGCACAGCTTGATTCATTTCTGCGCAATGACACTCGCAAGTCGCAGGTTGTTCGAGCGATCAGGTCGTGACTGAGCCGTCAGTATATTGTTAAGGCATGAGTGTGTAAGCTTTTTTATTTACGTAAAATTAGCGGGGTTTGATTTCATATATTCGATTCTATGTAGGTACGGTTAGCCTCGAACTGGGTACGTGTCCGTTTCTGCCGTTACGAAAATTTCATTCATGAGCTATACGATGGGAGAAGGAGTCACCGGCGGCGCAGTCGACGCCAGCCAGCGCGCGACATTCCGCTCCGGCGACCCTTACGAGCTAGCCGTACCTATTATTAATTAATATTTATTAACGCGTTCATGTATTGTGGCCGAATAGCATAAATATATCTATATATTACTGTACAAATAGAGAAGAATATTCGTTATTACGTTCTACTGAACAACGTTTAAATTTTTATAAATCTAGTCCCAACAAGGAACATTGCGTTTTTAAGGAGAATATTGGTTGGTTGTTCCTTTCAGTATTCGAGAGTAGCAATGTATTTGTGAGCGAGCTCAAATTAATCTGTTAATTCTATTCGAGGTTGGTCACTAATGTTCATGGGTTGCTGTGGTCTTTTAATATCTTTAAAATGTTCGCTTGCTATTTACAAATCATTGAAAAATTGGATTTGACTTCGTGAGTATTTTTATAATTTTACAATGTATAGTTTAGAAAATATAAAGGAAAATTTAAAATTGGCTCCTTAATTACCGTCCCATGGAAACTGTTGTGAATAAAATAACAGAATTATAATTACCCATGATTTAAAAGAAACGATATTTATATTTACACAGTAAAATTGCTCTACTTTTAAAAACATTAAGTGCTTCTGATAAAACAATACTATTGAAAATCAGTCATATATTAACTGCAACAGCTGAGGGGTGTGACGTGCGGTCTCATTTGTGGTTCCAGTGGTGATGTCACTCACCGAGGTAATTATGTAGAAGACCAAATTCATCCTCATGTTATTGTCATCATATCAGATGTGAAAAACTCGAGTCACTTGTAGTGCCCTTTACCGGTCTTAGTTGTAAAATTAATTTAGTCAAAGATACAGTGAGAATATAAGCTTATAGCTTGGTTATTTTCCATTCACACGGCTTTACATAATATTTCAGGTTATTGTAAAAATAAAAGTGGGTGGATGGGAACGTTATAATTACTACACTCATTCGTGACGTTCGGTTCGGATCTCCATTGTACAGATCGTATAGTGGAAACCGGAACTCACACAGAGGTAAGTTCGTTTAATTTACAATTATGTCGACGACATTTTATATTTTTGTCAAGCTCCACTCCGCCATACAACGCTGTGGGACGCGCGATAAGGAAGTTTGTTTCGAAACTTTTAGCAGTGACAACGTATGGATTTGGAGTTAATACTCGCAATCACAGATTTAGGTACGAATGTCGCACGAGCGGATTTTCATAGTTATGCACACTTTCACATAAGGACAGCATCGTGAAGACCGTACCATCACGGCATAAACAACACCATTCTGGGAAGATATCCAAAGCCAGCATTAAGTTAGTTGTAGGTTATGATGAAAATGAGCCTTTTGAATCCGCTGATACTAATAATGACGTGAATTATTACAACGAGTCTGAAACTCAACTGTTGTTGACGTTGACTTTTGAACGACATTCCTGGTTTCTACTCTCCGTCGAAGCGGTCGTTTACGTCAGTCATGTTTTAATTAAGTCTCTCCCACGTTCACCCGACACACAACACCAGGAACTCTAGTTGAGGAACTCGGTAAGTGTGCGTGCGGTTAAAAAAAACTTTATTAACTATAGAAAAATCAGCATAGATTCGTGTTGACCTACGGGTTTCATCGAACTCATAAGTTAAAACGTTCGTCTTACCCTTGTTTAACCTTTATTGTATCGTAAAAACTGTTTGTTCACTGTGTAGTTCACTTGTTTTACCCTGGTCGACTAAAATATTGAAAGAAATTATTTTACTTCGTTGTTCTAAACTTCATGAAATATACATATATTCTACGCCGACATTTCGATCTAGTTTCATGGATCGTTGTGAAAGCTAAATTGTGGTGATGCGAAGATTCTTTTGACATGTAGATTGATGGCATTGAAATTTATTTACACCAAAGCAAACTAAATTCATGATATTTTAAGTGTTAAATCATGTGGGCAGAATTGTTGGCTCTGGAGGCCAATTTATCATTCTGGTGTCTAGGCTAACTTGGAATTTAAATCTGTTAAAGTATACCATAATTTTTACCATTTAGCATCCAAAGGTATTTTTTCATGGATGCAATTTAACCTGCTAGTTTTCTCGGATTGTCTTATATGTCTTACTGTCTCTTAGCAGTTGAGACGCGGAGAGATCAGTTTCTACTTGATCAGGGTGATCACTTTACAATTGAAACTTCACCCAGTTTATTTATGTCATTATGTTTATTTTGACATAAATTAAGCAACCATCGTGAATCTGCTATTAATTCTTTTGAACGTTATTCATTATAACAGGAATACCAAGTGCTATTTAGTTTTTAAACCTTTAGAGTTCCTTACTCCAAAAGATAATTTAATGCACTCACTTCTCTTGAACAGTGAAGCAAGGGCTTAAAGGAGATAAGACATATTCTTAGAAATAACGTGAATAAGCAGATAAGGTGCTGATATGTTTTGACGTTGGGTAATTGGAATTCTGTGAGGGGTCGTAATCGATATATTAATGCATCGAGTACGATCCTATTACGATGCGAAGATGTGAGTGAAGTTGACGTTGTGTAAACTCATTCGATGATTTAGATGGAAAATGTTTTTAGGGCCGGCTTTTTACTGTTGAATTTAATATATGTTATATCTCGAAATGGACATTGACGGATACAATATTACATACAAATGTATTTTAGGTAAAAAATAATTGTAATCTTTGTGTATAATAACGTCGCGTTTGATCTTATTTAATGCTATTTTAATGCTAGACTACTGCGGCTATTCATTTAATATGTATTGTCCCGTGATAATTGTGTATATCGCGATATATTTAATAAAGCTAAGTTAAATTCGAAATATATACCGTATACTTATATACGAATACCTACTACGGATGACCATGGTATGCTGGGTACGGGAGGCAAAATTTAATAACAAACAACCTTAAAGTTGGATGATATATCTATATTACATCCAATTGAAAAGGGTTCTATTGCAATGTAGGGTGAACGATATTATTTTACATGTACCTCGTGATATAGTAGGTATATACTATAACCCTTGTTAAAATTACTTTTAATGTATTTGTGAAAAACCTTTTTTTTGTTTTTGAGGGGGCAAACCTTCAAAAAGATACCCTTGGGAGCTACGCCGGGTTATGCCGGGTAAAACCTGGCCGGTGATTATCCTCAGCGCTAAGTAAAGGACTCCGGGATCGCCATGGGGAACTAACCAGAGTGCTCTGAGCGCGGTGCACCTGTCTGACTTTGCCTGGGAGGGAAAACATGTCCCGTCCTGCACCATCCGATCTTATCGACGGTACGAGGCCACACATCCCGTCGTCTTTGTAGGGGTCACCTGCCGAACGATTCGAGCTCCTATTCTTACCGCCAGCAACACCGGAAGTCCCCTTTTAGTTGCCTCTTACGACAGGCAATGAATACTGTAGGTCGTATTCTGGTCTCGAGCTAAGGGATATTTGTGAAAAAACCTACAATTTCAAATTTGAGTTTGTTGGTGGCTTCTCCTTTCTTGAACCCAAGTCAACTTTTTTTTTCGAGGGCATTATTCTTTGTCTCCCTTAATTGACCGTTTTTATCCGCCTGGCCTCATAAAATGTATTTTTGTAATGTGGTTAACGTATTTCCGTTTCAGCGTTGGAGAGCCAGTTAACATCCCGGTTTAAAACATCCTTCTTCAAACACGAAATTCTTTATTTGGGTTACCATTAGAGCGCCACGATAGAATGCGAAAGCGATTTTGTAGCGCCCCACTAAAATTACGGTAACGAACGCTGAGATTTAGTGGGATCCTCTAATCGCGCATAGCGCGCATTAAAGTTGTGGGACCCATAAATGGATTTTCCACTATAATAAGAAGGTGGTGAAGCGACGTGACTAGACGTGAGTGAATGCAGGTGACTACTAAACAGTTGACCCACTCGATGGTTTTCTTATTGAGTGTAACTTCCAAATACGATTAGTAGGCTGCTCCCGACTTGGCCAGATCTCTTAATACCATAAGGACAGATATTTAATACATATAAACATTTAGGCGGGAAACGTCATTTTAATTGTGAATTGAATGGAATCGTACCCAAGTCCCTGCGACACCAAATTTGAAACCCCTAGATTATCACTAAGAGTGCGTATACCTACTTGAATAAAGTTTCGTTATATAAAAAGTTCTCAATACTACAAAATAAATATTGGTACAAAAACAGGTTTCATTTATTTCCACCAGTATCAGGAATAATACAGTTTTTGTTCAATACCCTTTCCCTCATGTTTATATGTAAATAAATACAATAACTTGGTTTTCTGACCACGCTGTCAAACGTCGTCCGTGGAGGGCAATAATTCAATTTGTATGGGCATATCCATCGGGATGCCGTACTGCGTAAACTATGTAAATAAATAATATACCTACTATACGAAGTTTATAGAGCTGTTTTAAGAAACTGAGATATCAGTATTTTAGTTACACAACAATGTATTTTCTTTGGACAGGATATTATATTTCAAATTCAAAATCATTCAATCATATACGTATTATGTAAATACACTTATGCATGTCGTTTTTTGCTTCTACTAACCTTTCGAAACGGTGCTTTAACATTGAGGAGATGAAACGACGAAAAAAGCTCCTAAGCACATCTTTTAAAACAACACATGGTAATTACAATGTATGTAAGTTTACACCTGCGCGGAACTGGTTTCGACACTGTTATTTCCAGACGTCGTTGTCGTTAATATTGTGCAAGTACACATAGTATGTGTATGACCAATTCGGAATATTTGAGATTAGCGAAATATACTCAAGAATCTGTGGTTGGATTTCGATGAAAATTTACATTATATCTTCAATAATTTCTGAGCAAAAAACTTACAAAGGCATTGGACTTGTTTATTTTAATACAAACAACTATTTTATTACATAATCTTAATAGTATAGCGTAATAAAAAAATCCGTTTCTAAGATTAAAATTATATACGTGTACTCCGGTACAAGAGTAATTAACGATGTTAGTAAAATTTCGGATGGTTGATATTAAAAAACTTTTTAACCTTATTTAAGTCCTAAATCAATGTTTTGGCGAGGGCGATATTAAATTGCCTTACTGAAATCATGACCAAGCTAAAAACGAAGCAAAGAGTCTATGACTGACTATTTTAAAAGTATAGAAATGGCATTCGATACGTCAATGAGTAATTAACATGTAAAACTATCAAGATACGACAATAAACTTCTTACCATACTTCTTATGTTACTATTCACTATGTCATTGCGTAGTTCGGGTCTCCGCTCACAACAAGAGGAGTTAAGACCATGACTTCACCTTTGAGACCATTATGGTAACTCTTAGGTTACCTCGCGATATTCTACTTCGTGATAATAAATTTGTAATGCGTATATGATTTGAAAAATTCGAGGTTTGTGCAGGATTCGAATGCGATTCTCCCGTGTGAGTGACCAACGTTCCAACAACTAGGCTACCCTAAGCCCTATGCTTTTAAAAACCCTTTTTACTGCACACAAAAACGTAATATGGACACATTGAGACATAAAACTTAAGTTGAAATGACGGTAATATATTTTAAATTCGTACATAAATGTTTGTTTTAAGTTTTTTTGAGAGGGGTATTAGGGGATTCATCAAAGATGTTCATGTTTAGTGCCCCTCTTCCCCAAGCTAGCGCTTCTCTTTCCCAGACTAGCGGCCCTCTTCCACGAGAGGGTTCGCATCCGATAAAGGCTTAAAGGCCGCAGGACCAAAGCCAGCCCCAGGTGGTATTTACTGGGTAGACATCTAAGTCTATTGTGAGTCCCACATAACTTGAGCATGAGCATTCACCATCTCCCTCTCGCACATCTCCGGAGGGTAACACTTGACCTTTGTCTGGGCGCAAAAGGAATCTGCAACCTAAATATATTTTACGTTGAGTACGTACGTTTCAAATTCTGGCTGTCAGTTTTGTTTTGACAAGAAAAAACCATTAAATAATGTTGGGACAAGATAATAATCTCAGAAGGCTTCTAGAGATCTCTGGGTTCTGTATCACACAGTTTTGCCGACGTTGTATCTGCATAGATTTCGTTATGTAACTACCTTCTTCTTCGTTGATAGAATAAACCATGAAATTATTTTTAGGTATCGGTTTCTGTGTCAGAGAGCCACTTAAACAAGTGGATTTTTCCTGGCGATGTTAATGCGCTTCATAATCCTCTTCTTTTTAACATCAGTTACACTTACCATTAGGTCGGTCACATGCTGTTTTTATTTTTAACGGAATATCATTATAAATACTCTATCACCCAACCAAAGGTCAAAAAACCTTATATTCTGTAGCTCGTATTTATTTATGTAAAATACAAGAACTTTACAAATTTAATAGTTTAATACATCAATAAATACAATCCAATTTATTTATATACCCAGTGTACCAATAAATTGACTGAATTTAGCGGCTATTGGTTGCTTCAATATTCAATATCAGAGGCGACATGTGTACATACGCTCGTTAATATTCATTTTAATTTATTATTAGTGAAATGAATTTGAATTTAGTGTAAATTAACTTACATTAAATATTTCCCTTCTATTCAATAATATTAACTGCATTCACTTCGGTTCAGTGTGATATTTACAATTTTTTTTTAATCAGGCGTTTTATAATAATTTTGTTAACAAAGGCCACCTTAATCTTATTGGGGAATCGTTCCGTGCAGTAATTTTTGAGGATAACACGATCAGACACACAAAGACATTATTTTGATCTATGTCGTCAGTATTCAATATTGTTTCTAAATAACTCTTCTGGTAAGTCACATATGAACTTACTATTAAAATTTTATGTATTAGTTAAGGGTGGGAATTTCAAAGCCCTAAATTTTTTTACTTTTTGCTCTTATGTCTTTACTGTCATCCAAATCTGTTCAGTAGTTGTAATGTGATATGTTATCAGACAAACGGACAGGAATTACAAAAAAAAGTTTTTATCTCTATATGAAAAACAAAGCCTACCTACGTTAAAATTTCCAAAAAAATATTTAATGTTCAGATTCTGCCGTTACAATTTTATTGTATAGTTCATACAGATTTAGATGTATTAGTAGCAGTAAGTATTATTTTTCTGTGGCAGAATAAATAGGTATCCTTACTAGGTATTTTTGTTTATCTCTAGATTGAACCAAAATCTAAATTAAAAATAAAAATTAACTTAAGCATCCCGTCCCCGCTCAACAGTTTTATTTCTTTCCCTAAATCCTTATTACCCGACTCATTGCTACTGAAATACAGCACAAATTAAATTTTAATCTCTTTCTCTTTAATCAAAATATATAAGGAGTAATTTAGTTAACTGAGGATTTTTATTGAAGCGGAAATAATAAAATGTTTAATAAATTAACTTACATTTTTACGTTGCCTCGCCTCCGCGAATAACGCTAAGGAATTTACCTTTCATGGTTTCAAAGATAAGTAAACAAGAGAAGGAACTGGGACCAAACACTTTTATATATACGAAGGGTTTAATTTCTAAACGTATCTTGACTATCTGAAACTGACTTCATTAACAATAACAACACAAGCGATCAATCGGGGACTTCTCACGGGGCGTACGACAATCGAGGCGCGGCCCATGCGTGGGTAATTCGGGCCTCGAGGAAACCGTCCATGCTCGGGCGTTCTACTAGAGGGGGTCAACAGCTCCCTGGTAATGAAAACCCTCGCTGTGGAGCGGGGGTACAACACAAGCGACAGCTTCTCTGTTTTATACAGGACGACAACGTAGATAAAATTTAGCATTTTGAAGTCACTTAACTGATCTACCCCTTTTAATTGACGTAAACTTTCGGGCTGTAAGAGCAATTATCATGAGATATAAGCTAAGATTTCGCTTTATTTATATTCCTATTTTCTTGTAATAACGTATTTTGGCCGTACTATTGTATACGGTAAGAGCGCATGAAATTTTCGATATTCTTTGACTGACTTTTATTATACATTTTTAAAAGGATTTAATTATGCATCTGGTTCTCGACCAACTAGTGTTTTGATGCATCCAAATTATAGTTGTAAATAAAATTATTATTGATACAAGCAAACCGACTTCGTTGCGCTTCAGAAAACTACGCCCAGCACCTGCATTGTTTTAGATTTATTTGTAACTTTTTTACCTGTATACCATGCCCTAGATCCCCCTAACGGATTGCCAATATATTTCCAGTAACCCTGTATATGTATATCACACACGATTTTGTGCAATAACAATGAATTTTACTTATTGCTGGTCAACTCCTTAGTCATATTTCACTGCAACATTTAGTTTTAATCAGTCGTAAGAGCAAAATTTCATGGCATCGTTAACAAATGGCAACTTTGTGCTATCCCAGAACACAGTCCAGATGCTTTTAATGGCTTTTTAACGCAATTACTTTGTCTACTTTGCAGCGAATTTGGGTACTTCGGCTTGTTTATTATTCACTAGTCCGAGGCTTTATGTTCAGTTTTGAGTTTTTTATACGATTTTGGTTGATTTTATTCATGATACGTAAAAGATTTTGGTGTCGAATCTGAAATTACTGATTAAATATTAGTAATTTTAATGGGATCACCTTTATTGCTTGTCAGGCAACTGCCAGATTCCAATTTAAAGATCGAAAGTTTTTTAACGTACACATCCTCACAACCCCTCATTAGGATTCCGGGTCGCACAAACATACACAAATATAATAACGAGACAAACGTGCATTATCGGAGAATAAACATTTGTCTGTTACATACTGGTTTGCTTCAGCCAGGATTCGAGCCCGGACCAGACTCGGCTCGGCAGACAGTCACAAACAACTGAGCTACGTGTACAACCCTATCTCGTAGCTTGAACTCACTTCTATTCTCGCCAGCAAAGCATAGGAAATGCCTTTAATACTTAGTGTTCATATTTCTTATTGTTTGATATTAGTGAAACATAAAAACATGAGCCTGTTATCTATTTCATATATTAAATATTTGACGCTTAGACAAGCTCCGTGTAAAGCAATTTAAATTTATAGCATCCACTTCGTCTTGCACAGCCCGAGTGCACTTAAAACTACCCAAGTACTGACATTATGCATGCTGTAGGCAGTTAAAAATTCTCTGCCTGACATGATTTAAATATTGACGCTTGCTTAATAGATCAGGATGTTAACAACGCATAAATTTTATGTTAGGGCTTAAACACACTAGTCTTATTGCAACAGAGATCTTACTTAAATGACATTCTAGCAAAGATAGATCTCTCGCCAAGTTAGATGATATGCCTCGGGATCTGTCGCGCTCCTATCAATTAAATTTTGGAACTTTTACATATTATGCAAGCATCGCAGAAAACTTTGATTGCGTGATTCAACCTTTTTTTTACACACTTGACCTATACGTCAAAATATGTACATAATGAAATGGTGCCACATTTGCCACATTTTTTTGGCTCTTCGGTTGGCCACTAAGCCTTTCACCAATTTGCGATGGTATGTGAAGTACGTCCCAATTACAATACAATTATACTAATACCAATTACAATAATAGTTTCTCTAGAGTTGTATGATCCGTATACGATCCTCGGCTTGCAAGTGGCATAGGCGTTGCTCATGCACAGAGAAATCATGAAGAACCAACACATTTTATCATACACTTATTAACTCCGTTCGCAAATCAAACGTTTCGTTCGACGGACAGCGACATGTAGTCGACTTAGCCGAACTAATCTGTAGACTTCAAAACAACTTATCTCATTGTCGAGTCTCTAAAAATCGCACAACACGTCTCCAATATGTACTGACGCTCGTCTGCTTTTGCCGTTACTGGAAACTTTTAAACAGCAGCTGAAGCTTGGCGGGCCATTAATTTCAGCCACGGCACTGAGCACGGACGAAAATTCAACTCCGAGCCCGCATTCGCCGTTCCACAGACATAATGAAGATCGTATTAACCGCACACTAAATAATGAACTTGAGAGCTAATTCTTTAAAGGAAAAACCATGGGTTGTTTAAATATTTTCTCGGCTGTGTATGTATAAACTATTGTACTCACATTGTCGAAAATATTGACAGTGTCTGAAGTAAGTTTAATTATTATTTTTCTCACTGCCTTTTTCTATTGTTATCTCTCTCGTACACACAACATGCTCACGCATGTAAGCCTGGGCACTTACGTAAGCGTGTATGCACACAGCATACTTAAACATATATATACACGCATGAGATCGTTCCGGCAGGCTCTAAGGCGCACCCGTATCCACACAATAATAGAAAGAAAAAAAATACATTTATTTTATTATGTCTCAAACTAAGTAACTATCGGTCGATTGAAATAATAAAAAAAAAACAGTTTTTATTAAAATGTTATTCAAACTTTGCCTAGGTATATTACATTTTCACTGACAACTTTAAAAAAAATCTCTTTATCGTCCCAAGTTATCTCTCAGTGTGTAATCTAAACGATGATATCAAGATAAACTATTCATTGTACCCTTAATTTTAGTCCGGGGCTCTGACAATGGAGCCTTATCCGACCTTACATGCTTTAAGATAAACAACTCCATCCACAACGTTTGATCATGACATCTGCTTCTCTAACTGTCATAATGGATTACTCACCTTTATGGTACGTACGAGTATAACGAATTCAGTATTGTCACGGCATTGTGCGCTAAGGTATGTATTGTGGTGTAGAGGTCTCTCTTACTATAGCTCTTGAGACAATGTGCAGAAACAACATATAGAATAGTATATTCAGTACGAGAAGTGTATATTCGAAACTTTGTAACATCACAAATCAAGCACTCAGTCGATTCCGCGGTGAGATCATTTCAATGGTACTGAGTATTAAATTATAAATATGATGACATCATACTAGAGTACCAGCAATCTGGATTGAAGCAATGTGATGGCTCTAGGCCTCTTCAATTTTAAGAAAATCGTGTCCTACTGTATGCCACCAAATGTGAGGCACAACCAAATCAAGCAGAAACTGACTGGTGGTCTGAAAGATTCTGTCGAAATTTGAATATTTCACTTATAAATTTCCAGTTTTGTGCATATTTAACATTGACGATTACGCTTCGGTAATTCCTTAACAAACATATCAACGGAACCTACTTATTTGAGAATCCTTAATGTTTCCAGAGATGTGTGAATACAGCGCGCCACTCAAGGTGATCTTCGGCCATAAATTATTTTAATCCGTTCCAAGACCGTACCCATATGTAAGGCAGCCATAATGATAACCCGCACAACTAGGATATTTGAGTTTACAGCTTTGAATTTTGATTGATGAGTCTCCCATTAGTATGCACAATTTAATTACAGTTCATGAAATTATATTTATTAAAATATTTACTAAGTAACAATGTTATTATTCGGCTAATATTTTGTCGCCGTCTCGCCGTGACCATGATTCATGATTGAGTACAAAGACGTTACAAAATACGTCAAATCTTGCGTACCACGTACAATTATAATATACTTGCCCACATTTCTTTTTGCAATTATATTTATGGTATTTTTATATCAATTAAAAAAAAATATAATCAGAAAAGTGATACACACAATCGGGAAACACGAAATAGGCATAATTTGGTTACGTCTTCATATCGCCTTCAAAAGGTTCACGCTCTTTTATGGGACTTGGAGTTTGTTTTTACAATAAGGTTTTAAAGTCGATACGTGAGTTACCTATTATAACTTTTAAGCGACGCATTGAAGCATAGCTTCAATGGCTCAGTAAAGGATATTATTGTATAGATGAATACATTAACAAGGGCGCCTGGAAATAATAGTGCCGAAACCGGTTCCGCGCAGGTTTAAATTTACTTTGTAATAGCTATGCGTGGTTTTAAAAGATATGCTGAGGAGTTCCTTTCGCCGTATCTTCTCCTCAATGTTAAAGCACCTTTTCGAAACGATAATAGATCCAAAAATTACGTATATAAGTGTATTTACAATTACCTCAATTATTAAATGCTATTGATTTTGAATTAGAAGCTGTAGTTGTTCAGTCGATTCACATCAAAACTGACAATATTTATAAATCGTTCAACTTTATAATTAATAATAAATATATAATTATAATATAATTAATAATATAATTAAAAAATAAATTAATAAATCATCAGGGCGCACCACTTTTTTGCATCGTGGGTAAACATTCAGATGATTTTCAATATTATGCCACGAGATATCTAACATCAAAAAGTGATGTGCATATTAGATGCAAAAACCTCGTGAGGATGGTTTCCTCGCACACACCCGAAAGATCTTCATAATATCTTTAAAGGTGAGTGAAGTTTGCGGATGAACACTTAACCAGCGATAACTATTGCCTTAGACTACTCAGGCTGCGAAAGGAAAGCCACGATCAATATTGAGACAGACATGGTTCGTGATCAAGGAACAAGCTTTAAAGTGGCAAAAGTCACAGTATAATATTTTTCTATGTAACAATGATACCTGCAGGACGTGAAAATAGCTGAGTATTCAAAAGGGATAACACCGTAGACGAGGTTTCTTCACTGAAAATGCTGTAGAAGCAAGTTACAAATTATACTTTGCACCAAAAATAACAGTATTACTACAGGAGTTAGGTTCAGTCTACCATGGCGAATGGCAAGTTTAGTTTTTGAGAAATGCACCAAAAGAGCAGAGACGCAGCTCTTAAGCGGTATTAAGAGGGTATCTACCGTATATATTTATACTGTGTTTGGGGTATTATGAAAAAAGCTCTACCCGTATGTCAGCTAGGGCGATGAAATTAAAGGAACTTGTATTTGTAAAGTACAGTGCACAGAGAGAGAAATATAGATAGATGTCTTTGGATGTGACAGAATGGGACATCTTTGGTAGGCATACTCAATTTATTTTATTCCGTTTGACGTGATCACATTAAAAATTTCAACATAACATCAGTAATGTCTTCATATTCAAAGTGATCCATTAATTGACGAGAATAAAAGGTATTCTATCATAGCCTGGCTAAAAATACACACAGAGGGTAAATGACGCGATAAAGGGATGAAACATCAAAATATGTCTGTTTCTCTTACTTTCTGGTAGAGATTTTTAGTAAAAAAAGAAATAGCCAACAATTTTTTATCTGTCCGTCGAGTTTCCACAGTTATAAATATGAAAAAATAATTAAATTGTTTTGGTGATTTTGATCTTATATTTCTTATGAGGAAAAGTCAACATACAAAGCTACAGAGTACATAAAGATATATGTGTATATCCTACATTGCCTCAAAACCTTATTGAAGTATGCAAAGTAGTTTTTCCTGTATTAAGATTGGATAACATAGGCTGTGACAAAGGGATAATTAGCGAGTCCTTTTTATGAACTTTTGTAACATTGTTACAAATCCCGAGGAGCAAAAAATTGTGACTGTTGCTATCACTGCCCATTCCAGTGACGCCGGGTTACGATACTATATCTCTCTCACACACACACTGTCTGTGATTGCTTCTTATTTACGTATTCTACAAATAAAATCAATATCGTGATTCAGAAATGTACACAGCGCCATCTAGTTATTAATTTTTGAACCTTTTAAATTAGGAAACTCTAAAACAATGCCATTCACAACGTTCCACTCAGTCGCTCAGGGGCTTACTATGCGTTTTCTTAATTGTATGACACTTGAAAAGTTGAATCGTTTGCAATTTGTTTTTACAGGGTGTCGACGTTATAAAATGTCTTTCAAATTAAAACTTCGTGAACCCATCCACTGAGCCCTTGGTGACGATTACATACTTGGAAGGAAGTTTGGTGGGTAATGATTTTTTTACAGGTGAATAAATTTTTATAACTTCGTGGATGGGGTAATTACGTCCCTGAAATGAGGTTGTATTTTTTTATTATGATGTACAGATTGGTTGGAAATTGAAATTGTGTATTTATGCGGTTCTGCTGAATTTGAAGCACTGAATGTTAGACAATAAGTATTTCGATGGTGAAGTCCCCTGCAAGAATTTTGTTGAGAGTGGATTTTTTTAGGGGGTAGTAAAAATTTTTTAATTTTTTTTTTATCATTTAATTTTTTTTTGAATTATAACATATTCAATATTATTACTAGATCTTATTAATGCATGCTTTTACTGCTGTACTTTTACTTGTAATTAAATTCCCGTGTAGGTGAATTTGTATTTCTTTATAAGAATAGTGTTCTTAAAGTTAATTTTCATAAGTGCATATATAAGAAACAAAAAATGAATTTAGACGATTGTAATATAGTATTTATTTATTATAACATATTTTAATATTTACTGACGTAACTTTCTCTTGTTTCGAGATAATTCTAACGTTGTCTAAATTGTTAATTCGAAATCGTTTGTAATGTGTACTATCAGTCAATAAAATGAACTAAGCCACAAAGTTTACTTCAAGCTGCTTCGTTTCGGACAAATTCAGCCATATTTCACTTTATTATGTTTTTTTGTTATTGCCATAGATTCACAAATACAAAGAGATGAACCCTGTAAAAATAAACTAGAGATCTATTGCATTCTCTCACAGAAAATTTTTGCAGGGAAGGCAGAGTCGTTTGAATTCCTTGATCAATAGATCGAGGAAGGCCTTAGTAAGGTTTCTACGGTATACAGTATAAAGGGTCATAAAATTTTGTAAAATAAAATTCCCTAAATTATTTTTTGTGACTAAGCAAATTGATTAATTTCTGGATCGATGAATACGGTGGTCGGTGAATACATTTCCCTACCACTCTTCTTATAAATTAACCGTAGAATGTTTTGCCAATTTTCCGATACAATAGCATTGTAAGTATTACAGACTCTGTCTGTCAGTTTTGTCAGTAAAATTATTATTTAATATGTTATTATTCAACATTTAATATAAACTAGTTAAGATTCATAGTGGAGACTATACATTATCAAAAGACGATATAAAGTAGAGATACTTGTAAATTTTCCACAGTTACACATGACAAAACTAAGCCTTATATTAATAGCCTTTTCATTTTGCATGTCGTAGACTATTTTCACATCCGTTTGAATGGAAATTTATCAATGTGGACAAGGACTGACAAAGGTTGGTTGGTTCTTTCATTCTAATAGCGATAATCTGTAAAAGAATGAGATAAACGTCCATACGTCGGTTATAATTTATTAATACTCCGTCTTTATTTCTCTTCAATCTATTTCCATGTCAATGATATTGATAGTAATATCATAAATTATTTTTGTCTGCTCCATCTTTTTATCCTCGTATATCTATGGTTATAACAATAAAACATCCTTTAAATTAAAACTTCTAACTGGCTTAATAACTCTGTATACACCGGTGAAGCTTCTTTAAGAAAAGTTTTATAAAATTATGGATTTTATTCAAAGTTAAATATTTTTTTATAAACTTTACGCTTAGGTGCTTCTGGCCGTGGAAGCGATGTTTAAATTATTTTTGAATCCGTGAATATCATTTGAGTATCATTAATATTAGTAGTTGTTTTTACGATCAGGTTCCAAAATTGATACGGGAGTTACGTGGTCATAAGTATTCGCTTCCGTATTTCAAAACCGACTGACCCGCGTGCCACCTATGTAGTCCTCTATTTATAACCTTTTTCTTGCTTACAGAAATCGCTACGATTTTCTCGTCAACTCAACGTTCCTTTTAAAACAATAAGATATAAATATAGCCGCAGGTATAAATTCTGTGTATGCGTTAAAGGTTAAAGACGAGAGACGCCTTATCTATTCGATGTTCTTCTTATCAGTATGCAGGTTTCACGGCCCCTATTGTTCTGATTTTTATTATTTCCTCTGTCGGGTATTTTTTCTCAATGCCTAATCTTCGAGAACCTTCCTGACAAAACTAACGTTAGTTTGAGTAGATGTAAAAGAAATTGTGCAGTGACTTAGAATTAACAAACAAGTGAACAGTGTATGTAATAGAATTTATGTTATATTAAAACATTTTAAAAGTCATATTAGACTTGTAAGATTCTCCGTTGAAACTCGACTCCTAGTTAAACTTCTCTACCAGTAGTGAACTTGCTCAACAACAATACACAAAATGGTCGCCGGTTTCTTCTTCAAAGATTGTTAGTCTCTACGTAGCTTAATCCTGACCACATACCATCTCGTACCACCATCTTGCTTGTTGACAAAAAAGTCAAAGTATGGTTTCTGGACTACATTAGAAGCTTATAAAACTTAATTTAATATTCAACTACATTTTATAAGTGATGTTATTTTATATATTATATGACCCACAATATTTTATTATTAGTTATTATTTAAATCTTATTAGAATATTCAAAATTCAATTTGCGATCTTGTGTCACTACGATGACGTAATATTTTTTTTAATTGAATTATTTGTAAAAATATATATATATTTAATCTGCTGTTGGCACCATTTATGTAATCAGTTTCACTCAGTTTTATGGATAAATAAGGTATTGGATTACATATGTACATAAAATTTAATCACTTTATCAATGTTGATTATTCCGTTCTAGATAATTAATTATTTGTAGAAATAATGCCTAATTGCTTTTAATACAGTCAGATGAACAGTTGACACGTAATTAAGATGGGAATACCTTCTAATTACGCTGAACAATGAGTTTTGTCAAAGAGCTGCTCCAAATAGACTGTTATTAATTCTCTGCGAAATTCACAATTACTTTAACGATGGCTTATGAGACCGTCAATGATATTACGGAGGCGTTGATTGAGTTCTCGTGAAATTGAAAGGAACCAGGTACTCGAACGGCGTCGTCTCGTCGTTCGGTTACCATAGTGATTGTTGTAAGAAACATAATGTTTTATGATCGCGAAATGAAGAGCACATTGGCACTGGTGAAAATTTTTAAAAAGTTTAGTGTATCAGGTGCGGTTCGCGGTTGTATGAATAATGTCAAAAGCGAAATCATTTATTTATATGACTCTAAGTAATTTAGCTATATCCTAGATATTAATTGTGATTGTAATATACTTATACACAATATACTTCGGTCGCAAGTATGTACAAGTACAGTATAAGTACAGTTGAAAACTGAATCTGCTACCGTCCGCTATCGTTCATAGGCAGTCGCTATAATGTAATATAATATAATTTATGCTTCCGTATTTCATAAGATACATTAAATTGTCCCGTTGGTCGATATTGATTGTCTGTAAACAACGCCAGAGGCCCTGTGGTTGTCAATGATACTCATACCAATAAAATATTGGTGTCTCTCAATGCGTGTATGCTTGCATTATAAGAGCGCAATAGTAGGTACGATCGTTAAAAGAATTCTTATTTTACTGCTAAAATTTTTCTTATCCTTAGATCCTCTAGTGAAAACTACAAAGGCAAGACATGTTAACTAAAACGGAGCGTTTGCCGAGAGACAGTCAAGAATAGAGGCTTTTGTGACATCAAGCGCCAACACAATTATGCAGTTCTTCAGAAACGCACGAGGACTTTTCAGAAGTTTTTCATTTTTTAATTGGTCTGGCCGGAGTTAAATACTCTTTACTATAAGACTTGCTTGATTCACGCTAAATATTGCAAAGCAATGTAGCGTTTGTGATTTTATCGTCATCATAACGTATCCCACTGCTGGGTTCAGAGGGAAGAGCGCATAATCGAGCGATGGTTCAAATGTGATCTAATTTTGACTAAATTTCTCTACAAACGAGATTAACTCCTCAGTCCTAATGACGGTACTACACCGTTTGTGTGGTCTTACTCTACATGACCTCTTACAAATATTTTCTTTTGGTTTCATGATAATAATTATAGATTATATTTTTTATATATATTATTATATATTATATAGAAACAAACGGTTAACTTTGTAATTACATGGATTATATTTGAATTATATGATTCACATGAAAAATCATGCCGAACATCGGCATTGGTCTAAATGATACTTGATGTGTTTCTTCCTTCTTTTTGGACTTTTTCTATCTCGATTGTTAACGGGTCAAAGTACCTTTGCTATGAGATTTAATAGATATACTATAAAGCTACTTATAGATATAACATGTGGTGGCATAAGTCTTCGATTTATAATTATGTAATCCCCATATACATATTGAAGATTTGAAATTTCATCACCTTGAATAAAACGTTAAATATCGTAGCCAGTAGATAAGTATTAGAATTATATTAAGTGAGTGATGAGGAGTAAGCAGCGAAAGTTTTTTTCGTTTCCCAAGAGACGTCACATGTTCAGTGAGTAGTAATGAGACGTAATTAGGTTAGCTGTACAGTTTAGCTCCAATTTATTTAACATCTTTCGTAGCAAGTTAATTATTAAATGAGTTTTGTAATTTAAAAATTATAGTTTAATTATAGGAGTTCTTTCAAAACTGCATGGCTTTCTTTTTCCCAAAAAACACTTTTCAACTCCAGAAAACGACTGAATTTTTATATAAAACTTCCTAAGTCTCAGATATATGGATTAATCAACGCATTTATTGTGATCAATCAATTCAATCCTGCTTGAAATACGATAGTAAAATAATTTTTATATTTATATTTTTTATTGATTATCTATTTCTATGCAACAATTGTAAATATCTTCAGATCTGAAACTTATATTATCGCAGATACGATAAATTTTACTTGTAACTAGAAGAAAATCTTCAAATTTTATATATTTCTAAGGATCAATGCAAAATTTTGCATGTAATATTATTCGATCGCAGTTAAAAAAGTAATTATTATACTGTTACGTGTCATTGTATATGGGTTTGAAAAACACCGAAGATGTTTCGTAGAGACTTAATTGCATTTCAGCGTTAATAAATGATCGCGGTCGTATTCGATGATCGCAGGTATTTCGCTTCATAGAAAGAGATAATTCCTCGCTTTCGAGGTCTAGATCAGAATGACCCGCGTCCGTGAGCCGTCACAACGTCCCGCAAGGAGCGTGCGAATAGTTCGAGGCATATAGGGCACCCCCTTTCGAGAAATCTCACTGCAGCTTTTAAAAACGTGCCGTGATTTCCGGGCCTTCCAGAACTTTCTTCTGCTTTCGCGTCAATATTCACAGAAAACGATGAATAATACATGACCCAGGTAATAAAGCAAACAATATTAGCCCGTGTGCTTACAATATAAGGGCGAGAGTTGCCTAATGAGCTCGAAGTAGTTCTTATCAGTTTGGTTTTATGGCCAGTTTTCCACCAAACCTTTGTAACAATATCAATGAAAGAATACTTGAATAGAAAAGGAATTTCTTAAAACTTAAAGAGAAAGAGTTACTTCCCCGACCAAATCTTTCCTTCATTCTATATCTGTAATTCTTGTCCATGACAATAAAAAACATATAAAAACTTTGTGATTTTACTTATGAATTTATTACGAGTTGTTATTAGAATGAAAAAATCACCAATATTAAACAAAGAAGTAAACAAATATTCCACAAGTAACGTAATATTCCAGGAGGATATTATTAACACATGTGGTTACTGAAGCGTATGACTGCCCACGATCTATCTCTGTCCAAATCCAAGTCCAGTGCCTTGACGGGTACAAATGCTTTCCTAATTCGCCACCGCCACGTACCGTGGTATTGACATGTGATATTCTTAAAGCTCCCTCGAATGCAACCGAATGTTGAATTATTTTCGTCCGCTCCACCTAGCGAGAACATGTGTGCTTGTCAAACTGAATATGATGGATGTATCAACGAATAAAATACATATCGATCCTGGAAAGTCTGCATTTAGTACTTAGGTATTACATTACAAAATGGACTGTGTTCCGTTGTGCTCAAGGATGAAAAACGGATGAGTGCTATAATGAAATGTTAGCTTAGTTTAGTGAGGGGCTAGCACAAACATTAGAAGAGTTTTTCGAACTGAAATTAAAGTCACAGAGGGAATATAGATGATCTTTGCTAATAATAAAAATGAAACAACGCCAATTGAACTTTTTTGGAAATTTTAATGAAGAATTCGTTAACGATATATGTAGAGGGCTAAACATATTTTAAAAATGAATGACGATTTCTTGTCCTGTAGATTAACAATATTGAACAACGTAGGTAATTTTGGCATATTTGAAACTAGGAACGTCATTGGGCTGTAAGACATAAATTTGTCATCACAAGCTACAAACTGCTTCATTAGAAGCATTTAATTAATTGATTAATAAGCATTAAATTTCGCAGTATTATTAAATACATTATTAAATATTATTAAATACTGTGAAATTTATCTGTTTCGCTTAGATAGCTACTAAACGAAGTAGATTCCATTGTTATCTCAAGTTCTCTTCTATTGTTTCTTGGTAGGCAACGCATTAGTCACGTTACTTAATTTTATGGATATTGATATGCGGTGGATTCAAAATATCAGCAATCACACAACAGCAAACCTAATAATACAAGAAGCAAACGCGGGCAAGCGGTAGAGTTGTATCCGAAAACTCTGTTACAGCATAATCCAAATTTGTCTTGGACCGTAAAATTACAAATTCGACATAATAATGTCAACTGAAAAACCGGTAATACTTCAATTAATTGATCATAAATAAAAATAATCACCAATTAAATTGGTTACGGTATTTCAAGGTTCTCAATTGGATCAAATTGGGAAAAATTATAGGCTCTATTCAGCATCGCTCATTATTTAGCCGTCTGTAACAAGATAAACTGTTATACTTACGTTCTGCCTTTTATTTGCCTCGAAAGTATTCCGCAAGCTTTTTAATGACTTTTACGAGAATTACCGAACTGTTGTTAACTAAATTTCTTTTTTTTCGCTGATAAACAAAATTTAATGATTAAAATATACTTTCAGCTACCTCTTCCTAGAGTCAATTTTCATGTTTTTATTTGCATTTAAATAGTGTCTACTGTCTTAATATAAAGTGGCCGGTCTGCTCGATTGTCGGCTATTGATAAAAACAAAGTGCTATCTAAGTATTTTTCATTTTATTATCGGGTCATTAATTAAAATTTATTTCTTTTTCTCGTAAAAGTGCGTAGGTATATTTTCACATTTTAACATAGTGGAGATTTATTTATCAACGCGTACAGTGGAAAAATGCTTCTGGTTTCACTCTAAATGGATCTCGGTTTACAGTTCTTTCACAATAGCGCTTTGTAAACGTATAGATTTTTATTTTTAAACTCGAACATAAATCTTTTATATTAACATTTAGAAGCGAGAATATTAACAGAACTATTGTGAGTAAAAAAGAGTAGAGGATTTCAATACAGTAAATTTTATTGTAAAATGCAAAAGTACTTTGCAGTTGTGGACAGTCAGTTAACAAGTAGGTTAAAATTTCTGCTTAAGGGTGTCCTTAGGCGTCTGTAACCTTCTTCCATCACGCGGCGTATTTCACGTGTAGTCGGCTAGAAGATACCATGAATTAAAAGGTATGAAAACGTATTGCAATTTTTATTTTCATAAAATATTTTTTTATTGTTACCACAACAATACTTTGCTTAATTTAGTATATACATAATATCATTTAGGTACTTCATTTAGTAAACACATATGTTCGCAATTGTATTACTTATTAAATATTTTACCAATGATTAGGATTGAAATTTGTGAGTAATTTTTTTTAAGTGACAAATTTTGAAGATAAGTTTTATTTGTATATTTCTCTTTCTCACTGTTTAATAACGAACATCTATCTCAGCGTCATAAACTTGGCTTCTTTGGGGCTGAGCTGCTTTTATCATTTTGCACGCATACCGCGAAAAACTGGAATAATTTGCCTGCGTTGCCGTTCCCATTCGGTTATAATGTGGGTGTCTAATTCTAGAGTGAATAAGCTTTTACATAATTTCTGCACTTTATGATCTCAGATTCCAGGTTGGACTATTTGAATCTCTTGAATGCGACAAGTTCAGATCTGTTAATAATGTTCTTTAAGATGCGTGAAATTTACCAATAAATATTTAAACAGTATGGCCGACTAAAGCGTTAAACCCCTCTCAATGTAAGACACCACGCTATTAAATAATTGGCGATGCATGTATTATCATCACAACCCATAAGTGTTCCACTGTTGGGCTCGTGTAGTCTACCAACGTGAGGGGTAAATATTATAGTGTGACATAAGAAATAAGAAGAACAAAAATCTAAGCAGTTTCTTGCATGTATAATTCGCTAGTATAAAAGCTCTGTTACGTTCATGTTGAAAAATATATTGCAGTATAGATGAATGAGGGCGGCGGGAATTGCATGATAAATATTTGAAAAAGCGGTATTGTGGGTTTCCCGTGGCATTGTGAGAACACAAGATTTGGGACTGGGAGCATACCGAAATATGTGGGTAAAGGTCTACATTTATGAATATTTATAACGACCTATGACCGGCATGTTTCAACCCTATAGTGTTCATGAGATCATGGTCTATTTATCTTGGTCTTTCGTACGTAGAAAAGCAGGTTTTTTTCCCGTTATTATTGTTCATTTGTGCTCCAAATTAAAAATGGTACATGTTGTGTTCTTACATTTTGTAAATTTTGTAGACTTTAAAGAATGTTATTGCATCTTGACGACGACTATATTCGAGACTTTTATTAGCGTCAAATGGGGAGTGACTTTTAAAATTAAAATTTGAAATATTATTAAGAGAGTTCACCGCTTGTATGTTAGAAGCGACGCGCTAATGATATCATTGGCATTTCAAATGTATATATAAAGATCGTTTACTAAGGTCGTTATGATTGTAAAAAATGGTGGGTAGTTCAACAATTTAAGTAAAGTGACATTACATAATAAATGTACGCAATACTTGTACTTACTCCGAGCCAATTTTTGTAACAATATCTTGAAATGTAAGATAAGGCGGATACGAGGGAGTGCTTTAGAATTAATTTAAGAGGATTCTTGCAATCTCGGACCTTGGGTCCCATCACTTAGCATAACGCAGCTGCTTTAATTCTTAATATTCTATGCGACGCGTTCTATACATTACTTTCAATGTCAACAGCTGACAAAAGATCAGAGAGACCATATGTGGAGGTCATTGGTCATCGTGAACCGTGGTCATTCGTAACAACAAGAGCTGCTTTATCGCGTTCCAATTAAGATGAAAGCGGAAAATTATATTTATGAACTGACTTGAGCCTTACCATTGAAGAAGGAGTGGTTTATTTAGAATCAAAGTCTGTTGGAGCTCCTTGCAGTCTAACACAAATCAATCGACTCAAAGTAATGAGATATGTCATTACTCATCATGATTTCTGAGCTGAAAATCTGATTCATATTTAGAATTTAGAACTTGAATTTTTTTGAAGTGGTGAAATATGGTATTGTTGTTTTAAAAGATGTGTCGCGGAGTTTCTTTTGCCATTTCTTGTCCTCGATGTTAAAAGCACCCTTACGAAACGATAATAGAAGTAAAAAGTATATTTACAATGGACAAATAATGGATTTAACTTCTTTGACCGACCAAATTGAATGACCGAAGTCAACAGTCATATACAGTGGTTCGGCAGAGGTTTTCAAAACAACAACACTCAAGAAAAAAAAACAAAACGAATATCATACACAATATAAAAATGATTATGATAAATAAAAAATAACATTTGTATAAGTGCTAAATACTGTTACATTAATAGAATCGTCAAATGTTATTTGTAATATGCTAATTGAAACACAGCCCTATAATGTTACCTCAGAGCACATTTATTTGGAAATTGGTTCCCTTTTGAGGTCCACATTTGTATTCACAGCAGGCTTTACACATCAAAGCAAAAGTCTTCAAATAGGATAGACTAAAATAATAAATTGGTTTTGTTTGAGGTTACTCCAATCAGTCTTAAAATAATAATATAGACTGGATATACATACTTAATGCAACGCTTTAAGGCGACCATAGAAATTTATTAAGTTCCATGCTTAAAAATTCCCTGACCTTTTTATACGGTTAACTAATCTCTCATAAAGCCTTTTATTATCTCATTCCTCAAAATTATGTAAATTCCCCACGCTTTACACAAATTTTAACAAACAAATGCCGGCAACATAATATAAACAGCGCGGGAACAGATTGTTTCCAGAGGCTATTACACAAATTGTGTCGTAAAAAATAATTCCCACCATAATTCCTCTTACATAATTAGAAGAATGAAAGTTCGGATATTAGATCGTATACACGTGCAGACTTTTGAAAGCGATCGCGGCGCTGGAAAAGATTAGACGCGGATGGGTTGCTAGGTGATTATAAACATTCAAGGTGCGGTCCTAATTTTACCAGCGCTTTAAAGCGGAGCTGCATATTCTTGCTACTGAGGCACAACGGATGATTCTATCATAAATACCTTTGACTAACATTTTTCTCACAGGTTGAAAGTAAGACTAGATCTAGGTTAGTTGCCCTATACTCAGAACAGATAAGGGGTAGTCAAGTAGTTTCTTCAACTTATGATGTCCCATAAAATGGCGGAAAACATTCAGAGATGTTAGTAAGTTCAAAGTGACGTCATTTAAATGAGATAAATGTGGTAATGGCCAGATAAACCGAGCTAGATACATACATACATACACGTTGCTAATGCCATGCCGGCTGCAAAAGTTCTTTTTTTACATTTTTTGAACATGTTATAAAATAGGGCTCTGGATAATCCTGTTACCATGTTTTCGGTCCTTTTTTATTTTGGTCACAATTTGCAAGTTTATAATTTTGTTTTTTCTTATTAAATTTATTTTGTCATTTTTATTCTGATGTATTATTTGTCGGACAAAACGTATGAGCATATAGACTCTATCAGGAACGATAATTAATTCTTACTCTGCCGTAAGCGTAAGCTAATATGTCAAGAGCTGTAATCAACGTCCAAAAAACGTGCGTTTATTCGGCTCGTCAGAGGCGCCATGTACACCTCTACGAATATATAAGGCGTGTTGTTTAATAACATTGCGGTGTGATTTATTAAGAGCAACATATTCGCGAGATGGATGCCAGTAATCGTTACAAGTTTCCCGCGAACTCCCTGTGAAATTGTATAGGATACCTGCCAACGAGAGAATTATTAATGTTGAAGGGAAAGTTTCCTATACACTGCGTAATTACTAAATGTTTTGTCCTCGCGTTGTAATTAAAAGGATTTATGTTTCAGTAACGAACATTTTATTGCGTTCTGAAAGTATTTTTTGTGATGAAACTGTAATTACTTTATAACTTCCAAGCCAGGTAGAGGATGTTGCTCGAGAATTGAGATTCTCCATCACGAGATAATTCTTGAAAGCGAGGTAAGAAATTTTGTTGAAAGAATATTATATTGTTGACAGGAAACACTTGATTTAATTAAATGATATGATTTAAAAGTTAAGTCTTCGTGGATTGTACACAATTTGTACAAGGTAAACCACATTGGTAGGTCACACAGTACGAAGGACAAATTAATGATGCCAATGAAAGTTCATCTATGAGTGGTATGCTATTTTGAAAATAACACCGGAAGTCCTTCAACGTAGGGTTCTGACTGAGGCTGATTGCTTGTAGATGACAACGAGGATTTATGAGGATCGGTATCAGATCAAATACGACCAATCACGGAACTCATCTAGATGTAGACCTCAAACGGCTGGTACGTAGATATTTGGATCGGTGTAACGATCCCCGTGAAATATATATCTATAAATAATATTTCAATGATATTTTCAAAAGATCTTAGATATTGTGTTGTCAATTGAGCACACGAAACTGTATTAATAATTCAAGAAGTCATTTCATGAGGGAATTAGAGCAGGCCTATTCTATTTATTCCTTCTATTTATTAGCTGCCTTATTTTATTGGATATAATTTAATGTAAGTCTTCCACAACAATTTTGCTATCACAATGAACTGATATAACTTTATTTTCTGTTTTCTTTCATTATTCGACAATGGAGCAAAAAAGCTTCTTCCCTATTTTTAGCGAAATGAAAATCTTATCAGATGTAAATTAATTACTATTATGATCAAAAACGACTCCGTATTGCAAGAGATTGGTTGAGTTAAGCATTATAGGACGCGGTTGAGATTTGGATGGGGGATTGTTAAAGGCGTTTTATTAGCGCTTTTATACTTTCTACGGATCGTTAAATATTGTCTGTTTCTTAGCTGTAGTAGTTGTTAAGGTTGTCGTAAGACTTGGGGCGATTTACTTCTAATGTTCACGCTAGTCACGAACTTAGACAAATGTCTTACAAGAAGTATACATATTGTTGCATCTTGTACCTCGCTTCTAATCATTATTATCACAATGTAACTGTCCAACGTAATTGGGTACGGGTATCTCTCAGTGAGAGTAATGGCCATAGCCCATTACAGAGGTCAAGTGCGGATTGCTAAACTTTGCGTACTGTTGAGAAAATTGGGGATAACTCTCAGGTGAGCTGGCTTTCTCACCTTAATTTCCATAACGGCATAATTTACGCATAAAATTTGACGTCCGAGGATCGAACTCAGAATCTCCGTGCCGTAGACCAACGTTCAAATCAATAAGATATCACTGATTTTTAGATTGCTAGTTTACTGTAACAATATTATTATATTTCATATTTTTATTTTACCCTGAATATCAATTACGCTGTTCTAATCTTCAGTTATCCGCAGATTAATAAATACGTACCCGAGTCCTTCGTGGAGTGTTTATGGTCAAGTACTGCATGGTATGTTCACGCACTGCAACATGTTCTCTTACGCCGCAAATGCACTGGACATTCAACAACGATGTTATGTAAGTACTTGAGTGACTTCTCTGCTTCTGACTGTTAGTGTGCCTTTACATTTATGAACTCTTTACTTTAAGAAGGCTTTTTTAAAGCAAAAGGTCGAGAAACAACCACCAAAAACATTCGTAACACCAAAGGCATTACCGATGTTAATAGCGAAGAAAGAAGGCGAGAAATAGAATCTTCGACATTGCAAACCAAATACGGTAGCTTCTATAAGAAAGGTATTTACTAACCAAGCAGATAAAAAATAGGCGTTTTTTTAATACTGTAATTGCGTATCGTGGAGATTAAATTAAGCTTAAGAATCCAACATCCTCCAACAGAAGGAACCAAGCGATATATCGCTATATATATATATATATATATATATATATATATATATCGCTATAGCCTTGCCTATTGTTCTGCAGTTATCATGAGCACACCTTGTCTCAAAGACGTCTATGTTTACGTACGTAATCGATGGTTAGCTACTGCTTTTTCTTGAGTGGCATGAAAATATGAAAAATTAAGGTTTTATTTTATTTTCTATATACAATGACTTCATTTCGTCTTACGGTAATTTTAATATGTAAAACTAAAGCCAGAAGTATTTACAACGGCTGATAACGCAATTCAACCTTGTTTATGTTTATTAATAATATCACGGGTTATTTTGATATCTATTGTTAATAAATTAATATTATTCTACTTTGCAACAGTGCAATTGCAAATATGTATACAATACGAACGGTGCCTTAAGATTCGACGATGTAATCACATACCTACACGAGTTTATAATATCACAGTCACTCAGGCCTTCGAACTAAAATTCCTTGTGTTGTTCTATAAATAAAGTTGCTATAAGAACACATCAGAATTAGCTTCCCAGGTTGGAATTAACAAATATAAAACCTGTCATAAACATATCTGACCGGTCGGGAATTGATTCCGGGACATTTTTAGCACGGATAATCTGAGTTATATTTTCGTCAGCCAGATCAGCACGCTTTGTAGGAATTGTAATAATAATAATTTAAATATTTTTCACAATTTTTATAAACACCTTTTTAAGGCTTCAGAAACTCCTTCTTGTAGCAAATTTGTTCGGTTAACGAGATTTTTTGGGCACTGAAGCTAGAGGATCTATGTGGGTCTGATATAAGTGTAGCAGGATTTGTTAAGAACTAACTTAATTACCACTCACTCCTTACTGAACTTATTTGATTTTAGTGAGTGAATTCACCAAAACTGCGCGAACTGCGGGCAGTTCATCTAATTACTAAATGTACGCCAAGACGCCACCGTCGCGCCGGGGGAGCTTAATCTTGTTACGGACCTCAAGTTAGGGCTGCTGTCTGCTTCAACAAACGTTTACAGTTTTGTAGTTCACTAGTAGTTTGTCGCGTAAGAGCTTTTAGTCTATTATTATTATTATTATTTGAAATTCAACTCTGCTCGCGTGGTCTGTATTTCTGTGTTTACCAGCTTCCAATATTTCAATCGCAAAAACCCATAGCTGGTTCTTTAGGACTAGCCTAGTGGCCAATCTATTATGTATTAAAGATAAGAATTCATTCAGCGTAGATTCAAGAAGCATCTTCAATAAAACTACAATAAAAACGGTAGGATACATCATATATACCGTCACGAAAGACAGAACAGTCGAACATCGTGCTTTTCATAAAAATTGCTAAGTATCAAGAAGACTTACCATACCTCGTCAGCAAAATTAATCCACAGGTCCCTACAAGATCGACACGATAATTACGTACATAGTTATCTACTTACTATATGCCTGTTTTAGCTTAACCAAATACAGAGGATAATATTTCTTTGTCAGATTAGCGAACTTGTTTAGCAGGGTGCACCTCGAGCAGACACGTTAGTTTGTATTCAAGCCTCTTACATCCTTTATATATCAATCCATCCACCCTTCGGCCCTTACAAGTTCACTTCGGAGCGTATGCCCAAACAAGATATTTTCCACGTATTTAACTTATTCGACAGAACTGTTGGTGCACTAAGGACTAGAATATATAAGTAACGGTTTTGCATAGTCACTTGATATCTATACTAATAAATAAAATTGGAGTGTCTGTTTGTAATATTAAAATAACCGCTTTTTACTACATGCATATGAATATTTATACGGTACATATAGCAAAATAAAGTTTTTTACAATTTTTGTCTGTCTGTCTGTTTGTTCTGGCTAATCTCTGAAACGGCTGGACCGATTTTGACGGGAGTTTCACTGGCAGGTAGCTGATGTAATAAGGAGTAACATAGGCTACTTTTATTTCAGAAATATTTTTAATTTTTTTTTAATTCCTCCCGGACGTAGTCGCGGGCACAGCTAGTTTTACATAAAATCGAATACGGTTTTCAGGTTATATATGAAAAAGCATAATCTTCACAATGCTTTCTCAGTAAAGTAAAATATAATAGTCCGTTTAAATATTATATAGTATATCGTAAAGAGTCAACTAATCTCCAAATGGAGAACTTAGAAACACTGCCACATAAGTTATCAGAAGATGCACCATGAGTTATGAACATCCCTTATGTTGGGTTGAACGCTACACTCCCATCAAGACAGTGTAAAATTTCTATAGGTTAGTATAATCATTTTTAAATATCAGATTGTTTGCTACTAGAATCATTGGATATTAAATTCCGAATATTTATAATGACCCTTATCCCTAATATCAAGTAATAACGGAAAGTAAGTAATCCGAACTTCGTGATGTTACGTGTTTCAACACATATAGTAACACAGCAGGTAAATTGAGTAAGGTTGGGTTATATGGAACGTGAATGGAAAAATTTGAACTTCAGAGAACTGGCGAAACATAACAGAGAAAAATAAAAACAGAAAAAAATTATTCATTAAGTTTATTATGTGAATTGAATTATGTAAGCCACGATTTAATTTAAATAATTATTGATATACGTGGCCGCATCGGTAAGAGAAGGTTGGACTGGTCGGACAAAGGACGAGGGTAGGTCGCGTCGCGTTCAGGTGGACTGATGCTTCGAAGTTTTGCTAATAAGGGCATATGTTCAGGAGGGAACTTGTAAGGGCTGAGGGGTGGATGGATTGAAATATAAAAGAGGCTAGAATTCAAAGCAACTTGCTCTGCTCGTGGTGTTACTCTGCTGAACACGCGACGAGGATGCCCTGGGCACACTACTAGTGCTATAGTGTCATGACCCTGCTTTTCTAGATTGTTGGACAATGAGCGGGCATTGCAAGAAGAGTGGGTGGTAGACTATTAGGGTTCTTTGCCTGCCTACCACCCTGTTATGCTTAAATAACGAATGTGGCTATGGCTAGCAGTTCTTTTTGTTTCAGGTCACTGGGTTCTGGGACAACAACAGCAACAACAGTATCAACCGTGGTTGTAGATGTTCACCTGCTTGTCTAGTTACCACCCTTCTTCTAATATTAACCGTGAATTATTTGTAACGTGTTTCGGCTGCAGTGTTAGAGAACCAGATAATAAAGCGGGGTTGGCCATTTGGCTAAGACTTCTTGGCTGGAAACGCATTTGTTTTTTATAGCAAAACAAATCATTACATCCTCGAAATTCGATTATTTTGTAAGTCAAAACGTTTTGATAATAAATAATAAACGTTTTGGATAAAATAGTAATAATAATAATAATAGTAATAATAATGCTTATCATTTTTCTGAAATAAAAGGTCATTTTTTGTTCGATTCATCTGAGTATACGCTATGTTGCTTACAAATGAGATTTGGCTTCGTAAACAGTTTTGGATGTTCCAAACAAAGGATACGTGTACAACGAGTTACGTGCTTTGGTTATATTGAGGAACTGTATTAATAACTACATTTTTCTACAATTTTATTTATTTTATAATTTTGTCGTTTTACTGCAGGAATTGCCTTGATTTCATAACACCTATCTCCACTTCATAGAACAAAACAAACAATCTTATAATCTAATAATCTTATAATCTAAATACCGCTGCATTTTTTCAAAAAATAGCAAACCGTCTCAACTTTGATCGGGTTGAGAAATTACATATATATTAGCCAATGTCCATCCGGAACAATGTATCTTTCGAATGGTAAACGAATTTTTCAAATAGGTAGCATGGTTCCGGAGATTACCTTCCGCATACACACAAACTCAAAACATTCACACTCTCTTTATAATATTAGTATAGATAATGCGTAACACGACGAACGATGGATTTGCTGGACAGCACAGTGATGATGGTGACATTCTTTGATATTTAACATTAAAAAATTGAACCATACAACTTAATTTTCTGAATTTATTCAGTGACACTTCACTGACAAACAAAACAATTATCAGTAATTTCACGAACAGCAAGGGATCCTCATGGAAGGCGATTGCCAAACAGCATACGTTGTCACGTTAGAAATCGGGTACAAATAAGAATTTGGCAGAAAAGACCGTGAGCTTGAAAATCGGCTATACGTGAGCAGAATGTGTGCTGGGACAGGCGCACACGATTGACGATTGGCATATTGATTTGGCTCTTTTTTGGTTTCAACCTTTTTACTATCCAGTAGCGTGACTCGTAGACCAGGGACTCTGCACGATTTATTATTATTGGTGTAATGTGCGATGGTATTATTCTCACAAGCTACTGTGAGCAATCGACATCTTTTTGGTGGTGATTTGGACATTGACCAGCCATACGAGAGCCTCGAGATGAAGTCGTATACACATTTCAGAAGGAGAACGTCGTGAAGAAATCTGCATAGCTCTCCATAATGTACTCAAATGTGAATGTGAAGGTCTATGCCTTCCATTGTGAGAGGAAACCCGAACCCAGCAGCGTGACAGTATGATTATGATATCACAAACTCACAGATAGCACTAACACACAGTGATACAGTGACATTATTTGTGAATTAATGTATAAATGATAGATCGTTGTTAAAGATTTTGTAGAAAAGGTGCTTTGGTCGGACAATCTAAGGATATAAAATATAATTATTCTGAAATCTCACAAATCAAAAAATATTTTTACGGAGTATATAGCCTGAACGCGATAATATTAAATGTAATGGTTTTACATAAGTTTTAATGTAATGCACTGTTAATCAAAAAGTAGAGAAATTCACGAAAGTTTAAGTGAACGGGGTTAATTTCCAAAAAATATAAAACGCCTGATAAAAACAAAGTAACAATTGTTTCAATATATATAGTAACCACTACTATTTGTATATATATAACAGCCTCGTATATATATAACAAATTTGTATATATATATATATATATACGAAGCTTGGCAAGATATCTAAAGGCCTCTTTGAGACTCTAAACATTGAGATACTAGAACATACTTTTATCTGAGGCAATATTATTACTTGATAATATTGTGACTTTTTGGTATATTACACCGATTATTATTTTGTATTATTATTACTGTTTATATATTTATTATTATGTTATTTGTTATTTATTGTGTCATCTGAAACGACCTGCCTCAATGCCAATTTTTTCTACATAATATTGTACAAGAAATGAGCCTCTTGTGATCCCTTGAACGATGGTCCTCAATCTTAAAGATAATGAAATAGCGATCAATTAGCATAGTACGAGCACGTAATGCGGTGGAAGGAGAGTCACGTGACATAAACAGCGTCGAATATGGGTGTATCAAGTCAAAAGAGGAAGAAAAGACCAAAACAGTATAGTGAACTGTGTAGAAAATTATAAGAAAAAGAGTAAATAATGAGAGTGAATGAAAAAAGGGGACATGTTTTACTAACCCAACATTAAGTGGGATAAGGGTAGGCAGTTCATGGTCTATGAAGTATCATTACATTTTAGTTTTTTTCGTAATGTAAACAGCCGACAAACGAGAAAAGGAGTCGTCTGATAGTAAGTTTTCACCGTCGCCCATGGACATTAGTAACACCAAAGGCATCGCTAATGTGTTGTCGGCCAAGAAAGAAAAAGAAAGAAAGAAAGAGTGTACTGGCTCTCAAGCCCCTAGCTGGAACACGACTAGTTTGGCGGCTGACTCAAGCAGTAGGGTAGTAAGTAGCCTGGCAGATACTAGATAAACTTAAAGCTGTGTTATGAAAAATGATTAGAGTGTATGAAGCTGTGCGCTCCGATGTAATACACGATAAAATAATTTTCAAGTGGAGTTATACTAGAGTTATATTTTGTGGTTATTTAAATGTAAATAGGCAAGGTAGTACACGTGGTACCAAGTGACCGCAATATTGTTTATAATTTAAAAAAAGTTTATTGTTTGATACTTACTCACATATCTTGCTGTGATAGTCTTAAATTTTATATTTTAAATTGTGCCTTCTGCGCTTATTCTTATATTTTTTATGTAACTAGTCGACAAGCGACAAGGCGATCCACCTGATGGAAAGTGGTCACCGTGACTATTAGTCACTTCAGTGAGACTAAAGACATCAGCGAAAAGGAAGCAGGAGACCCGCTCTCACATATGAAACATAACACTAGACTAAATGCTGTTTCATATTTATTATTTTCATTTCTAATTGAGCTCACTAGTACTTTATTTATTAATATACCACAATAACGTAAATAAAAATGCGGCATAAGTGTGAATTCGATTACAATACAAGAAATACTACATGTCGAATTGTCAACTTGTTTATGGTATATAAGGAATTATACCATGGCCCGTAATAATAGCAATGGTGAAATCGGGCCGTAGGTAGAGAACAGCTGCAGTAGAATGTTCTAGTGAGCTGTGCGAACATTGGCCTAAATTATAAACTCACTTGCTTGTTAAGCCAGAAGTTTCCTTTATAGGTGGTGGTTATATATGGTGAATTGATTTTCTAGCAGGTCAAAATTCAAATTCCGATTGTATTGTAACAAAGTAACATTTATAGTAGTGTAAAACGAGTAATATAATTAAATTGCATAATCTGAAATACAACCGACATAAGGATTTAGAAATCAAAATTATAATCGCGCGAAAAACCTTTCTTTTTTTTTGACGAGGGGGAAACCTTCAAAAGGTACCCGGTGCCGTGGGAACGACACAGGTTTATGAAGGATTTTTACCCACTAAAACCCTCCCGGTGGCCTTCCTCAGCACTTGTGGAGAACTCCGGGATCTCTAAAGGAACACAATCGGAGTTCTCCAAGCGCGGCGCCCTTATGCTCGGGCTCCGCCCACGAGGGACCACAGGCCACATTGCTCACCATCACCTTACAACGGTATGCGGTCACATATACCGTCGTCCTTCCCGGGGCTGCCGATGGACGGTTCGAGCTCCCACTCTAGCCGCCCGCAACCCCAAAAGCCCCCTTTTAGTCACCTCTTACGTATTCTAGATAACTTCCGTTTTCCGTTCCCCGTTCCGTTTAGCAACCGTATTCATGACTCTGCGACATTTGCGACAGGTGATGCTCGTTACACAGGCCGGGCAAATCTTTCTCGGGTGCAAATTGAGGAGAAGAGGAAAAAACTTGTGTCTGAAGTCGAGACATATCTGGAGCGGGTCTCGGAATGGGGTAGACTTAATTTAGTCCTTTTCAACCCCCAGAAGACACGAGTATGCGCATTAACCGCTAAAAAACCCATTCGTCATAGCACCACAGTTCCAGAACATTCCTCTTAACATCTCGAAAAGTATTGGGATCCTTGGTGTTGACATCTCGAATGAAGTTCAGTTTCGGGACTACTTGGTTAGTAAGGCCAAACTAGCTGCAAAAAAATTGGGAGTGCTCAATAGAGCTAAGCAGTACCTCATGCCTAAGCACAGGCTTATGCTTTATAAAGCGCAAATTTGACCGCACATGGAGTACTGCTCCCACCTATGGGCTGGAGCCCTAGCTGGCCAAGTGGATCCGTTCAACCGCATTCAACGGCGAGCCGTTCGTATTGTCGACGATCCCAAGCTTACAGACGGTCTAGAGTCGCTTGAGTTGAGGAGAGACGTAAGCTCTCTGTGTGTATTCTACCGTCTGTATAATGGGGAATGTTCTGAAGAACTGTTTGGTTTAATCCCTGCAGTTAATTTTCGTCACCGCACGTGTAAACTGTGGAACGAACTTCCTGCATCGGTGTTTCCTCCCAGCTATGACATGGGCTACTTCAAGAAGCGGGTCTATTATTTTCTTCGAGGCCGGCAACGCATTGGTGACGCCCCTGGTGTTGCTAGTGTCCATGGGCGGCGGTGAACACTTACCATCTGGTGACCCATCTGCTCGTTTGCATGCTCAAGGCATAACCAAAAAAATTACACGATTTTGAAAGCTATGTTGTCGGTCGTGTTGTGGTCTCCTCCGTTGTTGCACTTGCACCACTAGTGGAGGAGGTTGACTCGAACTATATAAGATATGATATAATATACTACGTACTGGAAGGGAATTGCGAAGAAATATTCGCGTAGACCTAATCTATGTTAAATATTTAAACTGTAACCACGCCGAATCTGCCCACGAATTTTTTTATTTTATTTTATTGTTATACAGTCCTAAATATGTTTTTTTGGAATTTTATCTATTTGTCTCTTTGTGCATGTATAACAATAAAATCAATGAACATATTTAGATGATTCTTGGCATATTTGGAACTTATGTTATGGGTCATAATGTAGGATACTTTTCATGCCGGGAAATGGAAACAGATTTACAAAACGTAGCAAGAGCGGGTTTCTAGTTGACTATAAATATTCATCGAAGTTGCTGCTCTTTTTATTAAATTTTATTGGTTCCTAAAAAGACAATGTAAAAATAATTTATAAGTGTCAAATGTTATTCGCCAGCCAGTTAAAAGTTAGTCTGCGACATCATTAGTTACGGTCGTGACCTCGATCTAGGCAATTGGGTGTAATAAAAAAATGCTGACAAGCTCATTTTCATGTTCCCATTGATTCACTGTTTCGGGGCATACACAAATGACGCATCATAAATATCGATGAAAGGAGATAACAGTTGGGGATAACTTGTACAGTCTCTAAACTTCTACATCCAGCTTCCATTAGGAGACAGTGTTATTTGGATTTCTGTCCAGAGTACTGAAAACGGTACATTATATTGTACGTAGTGTACACAAACTTGAATGCGCGTTTGTAGGTAATGTGGATAGCTAGTAACATACTACTCTTAAACCTGGTTCCAGTTACTTTGTTAGTAATTTGCGACTAAGTTACAAATGACGCAATCAGCATCAATGACGAGCCGAGTCCTAAATTCTAATGTTCCAACTTCATACGAAGCCTTTTTACGATGAAACTTTTGGGATATGCTTCACTCATTACAAACTATAATGCGCTACGTATACGAGATATTAGTTATTAGGGATATACATTTTTTTTTGCCGAGAAACGGATCATTGACGGTGGTCATAGAAGCTTATGAACGTTCGTGATACCAAAAGCATTTGAGTTCCATTAACGGGAAGTAAGGAATCGGTGTACCCGTTTATTACAAACTCCGTGACACTGTAATTGAAACACATTAAAATAATTTCCTGGTTACTCCTAAAGGGGGGTAGTTGGTAGCGAGACAGATAAAGAACCTTACTACCATGATGAGTACCGACTGGATTAATCTGAGTATTACAGAACTCTGACAATTTAAGAGGAGTAACCGGAGGACATTGTTTTCCAAATATTTTATTTTATACGAACCTTGAACTAACAATAAGAAACTCGACAAAAATAAGTTTGAAATTTCCAAGCTTCCTTGGTCTGTCGTACACGAAAACCCTTTGGCCATACATGTAAATTTAATTTTAATGAAGATGTTTTATCACGTAAGTCATGTAACATGGATATACTTTCAGGACCTAATGGTGTATTTTATCCAGGCTTCTTCATTATATCCTCGAGAGCTTTTATTATTTCATTTGGTTTTAAATAACCGTTGAGCTTAACAATGAATGATTTTACTTTGTGGGCAGTACAAAATAAGTATGCTTTACTTAAAGATATCCTGGACTGTAAGAAAACCATTTTGAAAATAGCTTTTATTGTAGGAGCTTCATTCACCCATCTCAGTAACTTATTTTATGTAAAAAAAAAAGTTCAAAACTCAATCATTGGTAGTCCGTTCTCCCTTTTGAACAGCGAACGAGGCAATGACGTCCGTATCCTTCTGTTGAACGAGAGTGGACTTTATACCACCCAGTTAAAAATCCAACAACAGGCACCCATCTATGGAGATAGATATTTTTACCTATTTGACTAGCTTCTTCCCTTTTAAAACCAATCGTCAAATGTTCTTAAAGTATTAATATCAACTATTGGACTGCAATCATACAGTATCGGAGCGAGGTCATAAGCATATTTTCCGATTAATTTTTGGCTCTTCACGCGTTGATGATGTCTTCGGCGTAACGGATGTCCCCGGGCAACTGTGAACATTTTCCATCAGTTGGCCCATCTGCTCATTTGTTTCTTGCCCTTTGAAGAAGGGTAGTTTGTAACGTTATTTCATTCGGTAACGTAAGCTTAATTTATGCTATGAATTTAGTTATTTGTCAATTTAGCGCCTTGAACAGTTTCCATATCCTCAATAAGAACATATGCTCTAAGAATATAGACAGATAATAACAGTAAATATTCTGAAATATACATATTATGATTTGTTTTGTAAGTCAGACAAAAGGTTTCGTTTGTTGCTGTAGAGACCATATCAAGATATACATAGATACAGAAACACATTTCACCAATAAATTCATACATTCACAATTCAACACTAGCTAAGCGAATTATTTATTTTGTGCAAGCGCTCACCGATTCCATTCCTCTAGCTCGCTAAAGTAGTTTACTTGGCTTCAGTTCATTAGCGGTCTCTACAAGGTTTCCAAAGCATAAGTCCATACTCATAATTGTCGAAGACTGAAGCGTGTCAAAATGCTGGTTAGACCGTGTATATCGTTGTCACATTTGGGCTGGTGCTGCCAAATCTCATCTATTAGGCTTGGACTCAATGGAGAGGGGTGTAAAGAGGCTCATTGGTGGCCTAGATCTGGTCGAAATCAATATACAAATCTTTAAACACACGCGCTGGGTTGCCAGCCTCTCGGTCTTCTACAGAGTACATTTTTAAAGTGTGGGCAGGAATTGTTCAAAATAATTCCTCCCTCGCTGTTATTTCATCGAATAAAAAATACAAAAAATATTTATAAATATTGTGTATTACAGTTACACAATAGACCATTTATTAAACATAGGATATACATATATCTCGGCAATGGTGGTAGTTTCAGCAGCATTGTCGAACATAGCGTGGGCGTATAATCGTTTAACACTTTTAATTAATTGTTCACAAACACTTCACACCGGGCAAATGAAATCAGTAACAGTTCCCAGTGCGGAGGAACCGATCTCTTCGACCGCAGAATGTAAACTGTGGCATCATCCGGCGTCACTCCACTAGCTAGGCTCTGTTGTAGCACGATGTTAGCCGAGTATCTACGTCATCGCGGCGGTGCTGCCATCACTCGGATATCGTGCTGAGTTTCGTTTCACGTCTATACTAATGACCATCTCCGACATATACAATATGTGTGTGACAAGAGACCTCGCTTTTTCTTGTTGTAGCATTTTTATAAAAGACATTTTTGAAAAAAAAATGTCATGTATTTGTGTTCTTGTGTGTGAGCATATACGTGTGTGTGTCCATATTATTGTTGTTGAATCCATCGTAAGAATTTTTTTGCAATTATATAATTTTAAGTTATACATAATAAGTTTTTTTTTTTTTGATTATCACCAATTGGCAAGAACAAATAAACATTTACTCCACCACAATTAGTGATACAGTATCCTATCACATATTCTTCTACCGATATACGGTTAAGCAAATTTTTGTCCCTTCCGTGTCGAATTTGAAAATCTAAATTAGCTTTTTTCCGCGGTTATATACGTACGAGATATGTTGCTATTAAGACAAAGGTTATATACGTACGAGACATGTTGCTGTTAACACAAATGTTATACTCATTGAATAGGTACAAACACTACTGGGTTATTGTCCAATCCAAGTGTCAGAAGTTTTTATAGCTCCCAAAACCCTGTATGACTTAACGGTCATGTATCTAACGATATGTCTATGTATGTGTTTCTAACGGTAACAACCTAGGGCGATTACCACGTTCGCGACGAGCACGGTACTGACGAACAATAAGCACGAAAACGCTTAAAATTTTTTCCCCTAACAATCGTCCGACTCAGAGCCGGACTTCAAATTCCTCGAGTCTACCATTTAGCTATAACATCTTGTTAGGGATTCCTAAATGTTATGAGGATTGTTCTTCCTCAACTCCTATGTATATGTCGTGGAATGAAAGAGTTTTTATATCTGTACGACATGGTCTTTCAGCGGTTGACAAAGTTAGGCAGACTAGGTAACGACACCAGTTGTTTTCGCGAAGACGTAACTTCGCAAATTGCGATGCGACACAAGTTTTGGCTTCGGCTTCGGCCAATCCCTATCCACCACGGTAACTTAACTTATTCTATCCACAAACGGAGCGATACGTCAGAGTAGTACGGCAGAAGCGACGCGTAATGACATGAAAGGCGTAGAATGTTCCGGAAAGCCCGGATGTCGGTATAAATAACGGGCAAGACTGCTCGCGGATTCATTCGAATGTCGAATATGAAAGCGACAAGTTTTGTTTTTTATTCTGCAAAACAACTTTTGCGTTTTAGCACTCCTGTTGGCTATTTAACGTAAACAAGGTTAATATTGATACGAGTTATATATTATAATACACCAACTCAATGTACTACGTTTCGTGAAGTCAATTTGTAAAGAAGTTAATGAAATACTTCCTTAAGAGCTTAATAAAATATTTAAACAGACCTGTTCTTTATAAATATAAGCCGCACTACTAAGTTAACTGCATACTAACCACTAAATCAATTTGGAGCATAAAACTCAAAGCAATCTAAAGCTGTCTCACTCTGTACCGTGACATAAATTTATATCTATCTCCCTCTACCCTAGTCGACCATTAGCATAAACGTTTTATCACTTGCCCAGAGAAATTGTGCATTCGTTTTCTGTTAGGGTTGTCACATTCGAATATATTCTATAATATATTTCGTTAAATAGTAAATTTGCCCTAATAAATATAGATTCTCTCATATAGATTTAAGAATTTCTAATAGGTAAAAATTACATAATTTGTTGAAAGAAAATAAGAAACTCATTTAAAAGGAAATACTTTATATTTATTTATTTACAAGGCTCACTAACTACATGCCTTGAAGTATTATAAATCTTTGAAAGTTACGCAAACTTATTACTTACATTTATTCGTATAATTTTAATAAGTTTATGTTTAAGGAAGTGCCAGCCCTGACATCGCAGATAATTTGAGAATTGTACATAGATAAGTTTTGCAGAGCCGCTGTGACTTTTTGCTGGTTTTCTGGGCTCACTAACCCTGGAAGGTTTTTAATATGCAAGTGGCAGATCTAGTCTCAAAGGACGCTGGTTACTAAAGCCCATGGACACCGAAAGCAATAAAATAAGTATATTTAAGATCGGTTGAGACTTAAATTCTGTAAATAAATTATGTATTACATAAAAACAAACAAAAATTCTACCAACTATTGTTTTGTGTTTTATTGCGTTAGTAAAGGCCCCTAATAATATATTTTGTCATATATCGTTTGTGTACAGAAAACGATTTGTTAGAGTTTTATTATACACTAGCTGGCCCGGCGAACTCTGTTCCGCCTTAGAGACAATATTTATTGCTTATTTAAGCAGACTTTTGATTTTATTCAATTCAATCCTTTATTAGGAAATATAAATATAAAAAATCAAGTATTTTAATAATTCTTCATTGTTCATGCATTTTGGCGCATATGTTACACTCTTCAGTTGAGCACCTTGCGATACACGACATTTTTCGTTTTATTATCAGGCACAAGTACAAACAGCGCAGATGGTCTTCCGACCCGTGAACATGCCGGGACGTGTAAGCACAATATCGCGTCTTTCCAAGTTTTCACCAACAATCAGGATGGAAACTTCATCTATTGTTGGAGCGTTAAATGTTCGTTCGTGTGTTTCAGATGGTCGTTTTTCTGCTCTTTGTAGCCATCATTTGGCATGCGTTCCAAAGCACTCTTGAACAGCCTGACCAACGCATGATGTTCGTGAAGCAGTTGCTGCAGATCTTGAAGAATTGCTCTTTTCATTGCTGCATTTATCTCTTGATGTCGATCAAGTTGTTCTTCCATGTTGCCCATGAAGTATATTTGTAAAAATTTATGCTGTGCATCTTCGAGAGGTTGCAATGATCCAATTCGATGGTGAATCTGTCCTTGTATCTACAAAATAAAAATCAAAGGCAGTAATTCTGATTTATAAACATTTCTTTTTGTATAATCAGCAAACATAATATAGTATAGTAACTTATTCATCTACTATATTGTATGTAAGTACAAAAATAAACAAATTAATACCTTAAATGTCGGATTAAATCCTCGTTCTTCAATAATATCTGCCCCAAAGGAGGTCATTTTGAAACAACCATTGTATTTTTGACTGTTTGCAAGAAAATGACGTGATTCTGGTGTTTCGCCACAAAGCAATGAATGCAATGGCTCAGGTAGCGGAGTCAATAATGGCAATTTCATTTTTCCACTAAGGCAGCACAATCCGGAAGTTTGTCCTGAAAACTTCAATGTGTCACAATACTCGCAAACAACGTCCATTTGCCCAATGCAAACGCTAGGATGCAAGCAGTAATTAGTGCTGCGATCATATCGAAACGCTGCCCGATTCAAATCAGCAATTGATACATTTCTTGTTGTGCGTCGAAAATTATTTACTTCTTCATCTCTGTTATTCGCTCGGCGATTTCGCATTGCCAACCGAGCCGTTTCACAGGCTGCCTCTCTTTGTGATTGAGAAGCACAAAGTCGAGCCATACTAACGCGGCGCTCTTCACGGGCAATTCCTTGTGCTTCTTCAGTCATTTCATTCGCAATGTTTCGTATCCTTCTTGCATTACGGCTTTGTCGGGAAAGATTCGATCGTCTTGGTCGCGGCATTGTTAATGATAATTCAAAGAGAATACAAATTACTGATGATTATATATTTCTTACAAAATTTATATTATCAATTACGTTTAGCTATCATTTTTATAATTGTCAAATTTTTTACCATACTTAACCATAGACAAAATTACGTTTAGCTGTCATTTGTGTTTTGTTATTCCATGTCAGATGGGTTTTTGTGGTTATACCACGTTTTATACTGACTTCACGGAAACGCGGTCGAACGGGATAAAAAGTATCCTATGTCCGTCTCCTGGTTCTAAGCTACCTCTCCACCAATTTTCAGCCAAATCGGTTCATCCGTTCTTGAGTTATAAGTAGTGTAACTAACACCACTTTCTTTTATATATATATAGATATAGATAGAAAATTATACTTATATAGGAGACCGTCGGTAATTAATGCAAATGGATTTAAATTAAGCTGTCTATACATGCGTTTAAAATCTGTAATGAACACGATAATATCCCAAATCATAATGTCGAGTTTGTCAATAAATGTAAAAAAAATATGTACATTGTTCTCGCAAACAATGAAAGCGGTCCTTCAAATTATGATCACACATTATTTTTAATGTAATAATGACGCTAATATTGACGCTTGTGACAATATTTATATTCACAGGTACAGAGAGCAGAATAAAAAGGCCCATATATTACACCATCATCGAGGCACGCCATGAAAGATTACAGTCAAAAATCGCGGTGAAACCCACGTACAGTATAAGTCATAAGACACAACATAAATTTCAGATGAATGAATGAAATGATGATGAGTGAACGTGAATGAATGAACTTGACCTTGTTATTTTTGAATTCTAATATAATAATTTTGTAAATAAACATTCTCTTACAATAATATTTGCATATGCGATATATTTTTGAGCAGATTTATCCGAGGCTATCAGTTCGTTCGACGCGCTACCGGCCGAGGAAGAAACAGTAAATCTGCTTTTTAACTAAGTCTATATCAAGGTTGATTCCAAAACAACGGTGGTAAGTAGCCAGGAAGCCAGCCATTATGCATCTAACTGGATATTGCCTCGTCCATTGTTCAGCTGTGTTTTCCACTAGTAGAAAAGGTTGACTTAAACTCAAACTGGGATGGCGCATTTTACTTTCCAATACCTGGTACTTACCGAATGTTTCGGGACTGCGCCCAGTCACAACCGCTCAAATCCTCTAAACCTACCGACCACGGGACACTGTCCCGGAATCATTCGGACCATATTACCTATTATTTTATGCTATATTAAGGACTGACTCTTCCTTACTATTGCCCTATTAAATCCATTGTGTAACTTAATTTTCGTTTACATTGAAAACGCGATACTCTTACACCTTGTTCCTTGCGACCATTAAAACACGCAGCGGAGAGAAACTGTTCAATTCAGAAAACACATGTGCGTGTCAAACAGAATGTGATAGATGAGTAAGGGTGACCCCTCCGTCACGCGTCTACCCCCATACCACATCGCAGAGTAACTTGACAGATTATCTTATAGAATTATCCTCTTAAGAATAAATTCTCCATTATTATATACTTGGCTTTGTAATTATTAAGCAGCAATGTGGGATGCGGTTCGTCTTGAATGAATACAGATCAAATTTTTAAATATCCAAATTCATAGCAGTTCTAATAAGCAAATATAAAATATCAATATTAAAATAAATCAAGAATAGTGATTTGGAATGCACTTTAGGGGGTTCAAAATGATCATAAAGTCATTTAAATTACTGTCCATATTTTATTTAAAGTTTTAATTCGGATACTTCAATTCAACATAACATTTAACGGATTTTATATAAAATGCGCTAGGTATTCGCGTCAGATCGTGCTTAATGGGGATCGCCGGATTCTGTACCACCTGATTTAATCCACATGATATTCATGCATGTCTGTAGGGTTACCTACTTATCTAGTCACCATCTTCCTCGTAAAATTAACCGTGAACTGTTTATTCTGCAGTGTCAGAGATCCAGTAGAAAGCGACTCCTCATTACTTATTAATTGTCAACGTGTTGGTAATGCTTTTGATATTCCGGTTGTCCATTGGTTGCTATGACTACTTACCATTTAGAACAATATAAATATAATACCAATAAAGAAACATGAAAAAAAAAAACATGTAATTTAAAAGTTATGTAGGTACTCGTGGTTATAAGTCGCTTTTTATATTTAGTGAATAGTGCGTTAATTTTATAACTGTTTTTGTTTATAAGTCTAGGTGGCGTTACTGAGAAGCTGAGTGACAGTACAAATTGAAAATTATTGTAATCTCCTTTTGTATTTTAATTTAATAGCATGCTTTGAAAAGATGTGTCTATATCCCTATGGCACAGATTTTTAAATCTGTGGAGTATCTACTGGCTCAGAATAAACAATAGTTAGCATTGGAAACAAGTCTAAAGGTCAATAGAAATTAATTCCGCGAGTTCGGCAAGCCGAGTTTGTTCAACCTTCTGGGTTTTCGCGTAACGACAAACAATTCCCGTCTATAAATCCACGCTCTTTAATTTGGTTGGCAAATTGAGTGGAAAATACAAGGCGTCAATAATAAATAAAGTCGTTCATTAACACTCTGCTTGTCGAAGTAATCTGATGAATGATTCTGAATTAAATTGTTGGTGCACACCAAATTTATTGCCGCGATATTGTTTGTCCGTCAAAGTTCATGGCTGATTTAGGACTCAATTACGAAGGTAGGGCGTGAGGGGGTTTATAGATGTGCCGTGCTTCAATAATAGGATTCACAGTTTTGTATATACATAGGAAAATTTTAAATGAAACTAGCAGGCATGTTGAAGAATTAGAAAGTAATAGAGCTGATCAGATAATTTTATACCCACATTTTGTATGAAGTTTTTTTCGTACATATGAATGAATGAACAAACTTGCATCCTGAACTTTGTCGTTTAAACACTGTCATCTAAATATTCAAAGCAATTTTATTTCTTCTTCCTGTTATTGGGTACTCGTCACGTATAAATACGAAGATTCTCGAACGAAATCAGTATCGTATGCCTACTGTATTTGCACGTCACAAGGCAAAAACTTAAATAAAATGTTAAAGCTGTTCTGGGAAAAAAATAATGTTAGAAACTGAATATTACAATATCGCGCTGTACTATAGAAGTTCATTGTGTTCGAACCCTATTATTGATCACAGATGAACCAGCATCGAACAAAGCCTCCTGATTGTAATTTTACCGATAATTCCCCACAAAATAGAGCTTACAGAAGGTTCATGCTATAGAATTCTAAAAGCAGCACACCTGGCAGGAATGTTCAATCTACATACAATAATTATGTTACATAGGACTTCGATATTATTAGTATTGGTATATACATTTATACTTATTACAATTTATATAACTTAAAAACTCGTTTCCATCGTATATCATCACATCTTACACATTACGAGATCCCATAACTAGCATCATATGATAATGATGATGTCGCTCTTGTCGTGTCCGACAATGGCGACCCTGGCTATTTTCTGGCGTGCGCTCTTAAGTGGCTGGAAAATCCGAATTTAGTCTTAAACACCCTGTCATATTTCGCACAGTAGAACTGGCCTGTGTTATTGTACGTGTAGTTATAGGTGGGTTTAGGTCTGGTTTTGCGAACTTGGCGTTTTAGGTCTATTTTGGCAAGTCATACCTCCTCGAAGTACGCAACTCCTTTTTTATCTTTGGAGCGCCATACTGATCTTCGCTGTGCGTCACCCTCCCACCTTTCTGTAGACAAACCACACACGTTCAGATTACGCTTCAAGACTTCTTTATAGCGAAGGTACTGCCCGCCCGATTTGCGTTTTCCTCGAGATAGCTCTGAGTAAAATACGCTCTTAGGTAGTCTGCAGTCTTCCATCCGCTGAACCTCCATGCCTATGCCTCCATTCCGTTAGTTTGTGAGCGATGCAGAACATCCGCATTCGTTACACAATCTTGCCATTTTATACGAAGAATGGAGCGCAGACATTTAATATGAAAAGCGTCCAGCTTCCTTATATCGGCTTTATACATGCACCAGGTTTCAGAGGCATATAAAAGAATCGGTAGTACTATAGCACGATATACGGCAAGCTTAGTCTGTAGAGTGATGTCATGTGACTTCCAAACTTGCTGACTCAGCTTCCCAAAAGCTGCAGCAGCACTTGCTATACGCGCAGGCAATTCAGACGCAGGTCGATTGTCACTCCTTATCTGGCAACCCAAATAGCGAAAAAAGTAACTTCTTCCAAGATGGTTCCGTCGATATTGAGAGTATCCGCATCAGCGTCGCAGCCCCGTGGTGGCTGTTTAAGTATCTGGGTCTTAGAGACACTTATCAATAGACCAAACCTACGACACGACTCCTGTAAAGCGTCCACATAACTCTGCAAGGCCTTCATGCTGTCAGCCATCAGGCAAACGTCATCTGCGTATAGGACATCCATTATAAGAAGGTTTGTTGACCGAGACCTTGAGAGACCTTGAGAGGCTCTGAACCGTGACAGGTCAAACACACTCTTATCTGTCCGGTCATTCAGTTGGATACGATCACGACATCTTACAAGAGTATCATCCATCACTGCTGCAAAATAAAGTGCGAAAAGAGTAGGTGCCATAACACACCCCTATTTTACCCCACTCGTAACCGGGAAAGGGGCTGAGAAAGAACATTGCATGACCTGGGCTCTCATGTTATCATGGAATTGTCTTACTATGTTTATGTACTTCTCAGGACATCCGGATTTACGTAGGATAACCCACAAGGCTTCACGCGGCACACGATCGAACGCCTTCTCGAGATCTACGAAACACATGTAGAGAGAACTAGCATCATATATCCTGTAGGTAAATAATCATTTATACCGTGCACTTAACCGCTTTATTGTAATAATCTTTATTACTATTTTTCCAAAGGTTATCTAAAATAAATTTTTGCCTTTTCGGAAGAAAGCGATAAGATCTAATTTTTTTACATAATAATTAATACCACTCGATTGTTAAACTTGTGTAAAGATTTCTGGTGTACAGTAATTTAATTTGCCAAAATTATGTACGCATTAGAAATCTATGGGTGAATATTTAATTTCGTGCATATTATGATGTTTTTGAAGAAAGATAATTAATGAAACGTTATTATGTTCTTTATACGATTTTTAAGACGTGAATAATAATAGTAAAAAAAATCTTAGAAAGGGACAGCAATCAGACTTACGGTTATGGAATTACAGAGCTTTTTATTTTTTTACTAAACGGTAATGAGATTTATTACTTATGGGGATTAGATACGATTTATGGTAATGAGAAAAAGGTGAAAATGGGAATTAGAACTAAAATAGTGAATCAGCCTTTTATTTATTATAATTACTTTAAATTTACATAGAAACTGTAGTTTTAATTAATAACACAATTATGATCCAAAATCTTAATAGTTAAAATAAATAAAAATGGAATAAAAAGGAAAAGAAATTAGTTTTTCTGAAATAAATTAAATCAATAATGGGATTACTTAAATTGCTCATTAATCCTTAATAATTTAGTAGACTTATTAAAAATTATATGTATAGTTACTAGCTGATCCGGTAAACGTTGTTTTGCCATATAAATTATAAATTAATATATATCGCTACTTATAATAAGTATACTAAAAACAATATCTTAACGCAATAGAGTGCACAATATTTTTTGTTATCCCATCTTTAGCTAACACAAACAAACTGGATGGTTTGCCCACTGGAGAGCATTCCACGTACAATTGTCAGTGTGAAAAACATGGTGTGATATGAATTAACGATAAATTTATTTAAAAAATATCTGTGCCCGCGACATCGTCCGCATGGAATTTAACAAAAAAGTTATATGGTACAAATAAAAGTACTCCTTATTACATCAGCTACCTGCCAGTGAAAGTCCCGTCAAAATCGGTACAGCCGTTTCCGAGATTAGCCGGAACAAACAGACAGACAGACTGACAAAAATAGTAAAAAATGTTATTTTGGTATATGTATCATATATCCATTCATATGCATGTTGTAAAAATATTATTTAAATATTACAAACAAACATTCCAATTTTATTTATTAGAATAGATAACACTGAAATAGTAAAATGATAATTGTAAATGTCACTATTACGATTGATGCACAAACAATAATAATAATGGCCGAAAACTGTAGGTAATGAGAAAAGAGATCTCATCCCTACTCCGTGATGTTTACTGGGTCTCAGAAGTGACACCGGTAGACGCCTGGCGGGGATAACTGATCAAGTGATAATTAATTAGTACCTGGGTTGAAAATTATTAATTACTGATATCGCTAGTAAAAAATAGGGGTTTTTTAATGCCACCACCTAAAAACATGAAAATAAAAATTTTTATCGAAAAAAATAAAAGAAAAAAAATTGGGCTAGACCACCCTTATCACTTAAGAGTATAAAAAATAGATAACAACCTATTCAAAGACCTACTGGATATACATATAAAATTTCCTCAAAATCGGTCAAGCCGTTTCGAAGGAAAAGTTTAACTAGTAATGAATAAATATTCTATTTATTATTATAGCTGAAAAACTAACAGACAAGCCATCTAATATCACTCACCGTCGTTCATGAACATAAGCAACATTAAAGGCATCGCTTAGAATTAAAAGAAAAGGAATATAGTAATGATTCTCAAGCTTCCAGCTGAATCACGATTGGCACTTAACAGGGGTGCCGGCTTCTGTCGCCTCTCACGACACCTTTGTCTGCTAGCATGGAATTAGGGTCAATACTCTAATACCGATGGAAATTGTAATACTAAATAATAATATTAATAATTACCATTCATTTCTTCTAATTACCATTCGAGTAAAAGAGAATGGTAAATAATGGTAATTAGTGGATTGGTAATGAGATTTTCTAGTATTTTTAATATATTAACGGTATTCCGTACGTATACAGACTTGTAAAAGTTATAGAAATAAAAAAGCACTCATCCATATTAATCCCATATTAATTATTGATAAAATATTGAACATACATATTTTATATAAAATGAATGGTTTGTAGAAATATTTTGAACAACGTTAGAATTTCATAGGATAATTTTAATTTCTGTAGCCATAAACTCTCTTTCAGGCGTGTGTTTGGCTCGGTGGCAAAGGGGTGACTGTCGCCGAATATATTATGTTAGGCACGATACACAGCTACGCGAAAATATTAAAATATCAGAGCGAAAGTATCGTTAGATGGTAATTATAGGGAACTGTAAGGACATTTTTCAAAGTGGTAAGATACCACTTTAGTATGTTCTTCTATTCATAAAAAATGTACTATGAATAGACTGCCTATTGTATTATATTAAAAAGTGATAAAACATCTGTTCTTCATGCACAGTTTCTAACAAGATGTAACAATAAAGTAAAATCTGGGAAATGGGACATTGCTGGTAATTAGAATTTTATTTTTTGTTTTAAAATTTAATGTTGTTTTAATTAAAAATTTTCTTTTTTAACGATTGCACCTAGTAAAGACTCAAGTAAACTATACGAAAATAATATTAGGTTTTAATTCTATCAATATTTTATATATTATTTATCGTCTGACGCGTAATATGCACGAAATGAAATATTCATATCAAATGATAATTATCATTTGATTGGGTGCTGGAAAATATTGAGGGCAAATTCAAATTATCATTCGATTCCAAACCAGCATAGCGTGTTGGTTAGGTCTTCATCTTACACATTGTGATATCTGTAACATTTTATTTGTTGAATGTCTTTCTAGACATTCAAGGTTCGGGAAGATAAGTTTACTAAAAGTAAATGCTTCGATAAACTAAAAATATTTAAAAATCTTGTAGGCGGCTTTGTCAAGCCTCGAGTTCAAATTAACGCCCCCTGCTCGTCGTACACTTTGTTAAGCAATGCATGAGGTAATTCACCAGATCCCTTCTAACGAATGTACCTGGCATCTGTAACATTCAGTGTAAATCAAATCGATTTAGAACCTTGAATTAACGTTCGATGCTTCTTTCTTAGCTATCTACGAGTCGATGTTATTCTTAGATATATTTGTATTTGTAGGTTGTCTCAAATGCTGACTTTTATGAGGTATATGTGTATATGGTTAGTATTTTATTTTTACTGTACAGTGAAGAGAAATGAAATAACTAAAGTTTTATAAATGTTCTTTCTTTCTCTTCCGTCTTTGATTTCAAGCCAACCTTCCCGGCTCTTGGCGTATCCTGATGAATAGGGAAAATGGAAAATGTGCTAAATTCCCTAGATATTTCTACCTGCCTGTTACTCTTTTATTAATAACGCACGGATAGTATTCATATTGTAATCAAAAATAAAAACCTTTCTGCACAGCAACCGAGTTTCTATTTACATGAACGATTCCGCCGGAACCGGATGTGTATCATATATTTAAGCCGCGTTAGTATAGACGGGATGAGACTAGATAACATTTGATTGTACAATTTTATTATTCATTTATAATGGACTGATTGTGTAGACATTTAATGGCCTGTATGACGTTACAATCTTCGGTCTCATATGCACGAAGTTGTAAATAATCTATGGTTTTTAGGCAGTCAATAATAATAGTGGTGCTGCGGGGTGAACTATACAGTCGAACTATGGTACAACAGCTGAGGCTATGCGCTACTGAAGCATCGCCACGTGCGCGCACCACCCTCCTGCGCGACGCACCACTCACGCGAGCGTTGCGCACTCTGAACGAGGTAGCGGGTTGTCGTTGACATTGTTGTACACTGAATGAATTTGATTATAATTGAATGTATGGAAAAAATAGTGTAATGTAATCACTGTTATTGATATGTAATGAATACAGTATATATATATCATTGTAATAATTTAATTTAATAATGTACACAATATAAGTGATAAAACTAAAGCATAAGGTAGGTCTGTTATGTTAATTATATATATTATGGTAAATAAAATAAAATAAAAAATGTTACATATACGTAGGTATATAAGCGTATATTATTTCATGCATACATAATTTTAAGTAAGTATAATTTGAGAAATACGAACACAAATGCCACCTTTCACACCTTATCAACATCAGCCTAGTTTGACTGGTAGAGGATGCTATTTACTTTTTAAAACCCAGATAGGTCTTTTGAATTGAAAAATAAAAAATAAGCATATTTTAGCAGATCCCTAATACGCTTTCGGACAATAAGGCAATTTCGTGAACATTAGCTTATGACAAACATTTGGATATTTAAAGCTCTTTCACATAAGTTCTTTTTTCTTAAGAAAATAAAGATGTACTCGTAAATAAAACTCAAGTTTTATGTTACGATATTTTTTTTTTTTTACATAAAATAAGTTAATGCTTGACAGCAATCCCACCTCATGTTATTTAGTTAATGTTTGATAATATCACCTCATATTTCTGTGTTTTTCGTAATGGTAATCGTCGAGAGTTTATAAAAAAATAAATCGCAATACAAGTACAATATACTTCAAGATACGCTCTTAACGTGGTTTTGTAGAATGGCTGACTTCCAAATCTTGGAATAGGTTTTTCGTAGTAGCTAACAATTGAGCAGACAGGGCACCTGATGGTGAGTGATCACCGTCACCGTTCATCCAGGACGTTAAACACTATAGGCATTACCAACGTGATGTCGCGCAAAGGTGGAAGCGAGGGGATTATTCTCTGGCATTGCAACCGAAAGACGTATTTTTTTTTATGAAAAAGTATTAACATACATAAATCACATCGGGATTAAACTGAGTGATACAGAACCCAGAGATCCTGAACAGAAAGGACCATTCACCATAGCTACGTCCATTGCTAAGCAAAGGTGCACCACTGAGGTTTTGGTCGCGAGGATGGACAGACAGACCCACTTACCACTTACTTATTACGTTAATGATCGTGTTTATCAGTAACTAAAATTGATTGACAGCAACAGGACGCCCCCGTGGTCAAGTGGGTTGTTACTCCGCTTGCCAAGCGAGGTGTTGGATTTCCGTCCGGGGCTAACATGTACATGTATGTGACAGATCAATGTTTGTTCTGGGGTCATCTGTGTTCATGACGTCATATTTGTGGTCGTTCATGCCATCCACAGCACAGTAAATCCTAGAAGTGGGTGTGAGGGGGTGAATGTTTTTTTTATTATTGATGAGTATACCAAAGCGTTCGTCTTAATATAATAAAAAGAACCCCTTTTACGAAAAAAATTAAACGGATTCTATTAAGTGCAACTTCACATCATTTGATTGTTCCTAAGTTTTATAAATCTTGCATCACTGAATTTCTTTCGACTTATCAACCTGATTACCCATTTGTATTCCATTTCCATTTTCCATTAATATTATCATTAATAAGTAAACAAAATAAATAAACGTATAAAAACGTGTTAACTTCATTATCAATTAACCAACGACACTCGCCGGGATTCGGGCAGTTGCTCAACTTTCATTGCGGTCTGACACTATCGGGGCAATATGAAAACATAAACCAACGCTTTACATATTTAATTACGTCACTTATTTGCTTCGCGAACATATTCATTTATTTATTTCCAGTTGCAGGTGGGGATGCGTGAATTCAAGTGTATGTGTTCATTGCGAGGGATTATATTTATACATATTTTCAAAGTATACTTAATTTAACCAATAATTTAATTCCTTTATTTATATTGGCTAAAGTATAAGGAATAGACTAAAATAAATTCTATAGTCTCAAATACAATTCATTCGCCTCTGGGAGACCATTGTTGGCCCATGGGATTCCTGTAACTTGCATTGGCCACCGGTTGTCTTCTTCAGGGCGTTGCTAATTCAGCCGGCTAATTCGTCGCGCTGTGTGGGTAACAATACAATATACTTTACACACTAAGAATAATATACAGAAACGTGTAAGTAATTGTGAATACAATAGGTGGTCATATCGCTGTGGTAGCGATCTCTTCCAGACAAACCTTAGGGTAGAGGACACAGACGTAAAAACCCTTTAAACCCATGTTCTATAATCAAAATTCCACTAGAATTCATTCTTAACTACTGCGATGTTTGTGTCGCAGGTGCATCGAGCCAGCAATTCTTATGAACTATATGTCAGTAGGTGGAAACGTACAGGTCATATCCTTATGGATGGATATATGTATAATGGTGTTATCACCAAAGGCTTTGTCTGTTACCGAGAAAGAAGCGGGGAATCCGTTGATTATGCAACCGAAATACATTCTGAAAATTTCATGATTGATGCATGAGTACCGTTGGCGTTGAACCGACACAGTGCCTAGAAACCGCCGATAACAAAAAGCTGACGTTCGTAGTTCAGCAGGATACACCACAATTATTTATGTCTATTTATAGCTATTTTAATCATGAAACTTTTGAATGATTTGACTAATGGAATACATAGTCACACAGTTTTAGTGTGGATTGTGGAGACGATGGTTTATAATGAATTTGAAGTTGTTATCTAACAATTAACAAATTAATAGCGATGCAGAATGAATTTTAGTGATTGTAACGTTTCTTAATATGAACCTTTGAACTACATTCGAAAAGGTAGGATAAGCAAAAATGATTCGAATGGATCGATTATTTTGAATGTTTTTGTAAAAATATAAATAAAGAAAATTTTTGCTCATTTATTTTAGATACAAAACGCAGTATTCCACTTAACATTTTAATATTTAATAACAGGGTATTGTATTATTTGCCGTAAAATTTGCCGAAGTACGTGATTTCACTATGAATTATTTCGTGCATCTACAATACGATTGCATTGAATATTTATCAGGCGCTATTAATAACATTATATTTTACTTCCAGTGTAAGAAATAAAACGGTAAGGTTTTATTAAGGTTACATTGTGTTTTTTAGTCAATGCGAAAGAGTGGACAAGTCGCTTTCCGTAGGTAACAGTGAAATACTAAAGATTTTGTGCATGTAAAACACAGATGAGCTGGTTATTATAATTACTTTGAATTTAATCCTCGAAAGGAACAAGTGGAAAATAGTATATCCTACACAGCGTCGAGGGTACGATAGTACAGAACATGGAGATACATTAGAAACGCTTTGAAGTTAAGTAGCTCTTATAATTCCTAAACCTGTCTAAGATTTCGGTATTCCAAAATCTTGTTGAAATAGAGATAAGGCCCTGCTCTGTTAGTTTAAACTGTATTACATTACATTGAAATGTTTGTTTTACGTTGAAACCGAAAACAATAATAGCTTTGTTTAAATATTAGTCTTCCGCACGGTGGGTTCGAGTTAAAAAGGATTTTACGAAGAGTGCTGAAGCAAGCGCCTACAATTTTAAAATTATATGCGTGTCAGAAATAAATGATCATCGTAAATCACTTTATTCAGTGAAGAAAATCATCATGAGGAAATAAGCGTGCTAATAGTGTCATGTTGTTGTTATAGGTAGTTGAAGTCTGCCAATCCGCACGTGGTCAGTGTGGTACAGCTGGACTCTTATGGGTCTTGATGATGACGCTTCTTCAAAACTCCTTGAGTGATTCAGTTTTGGGCACGTTACACTTTTTTCCTGCTTAGTATGATTGGATAACAGTTGTTGAGCCAGATTAGAGATCTCAGAAGCATAAAAACTTCCAACAGTCGGTTTAGTCACACAATCTGCGCTGAAGCAGTAACAAAGTAGTAAATGAAAACACCTATGGATAAGGTAGTTGTGATAGCGCTTGTGGAGCAATTAGTTCCGGGTTCGATTTCTTGTCTGAGTAGATTATAGTAAAACTCGGGAAAAATATATATACAAATTCTCAGTTAAAATTTGTGTTTTAGATATATTTATTAATTTCACTCATGACATAGCGAATCTTTACGCGAAGTCGTGAGTGATAAACGTTTTTAATTTTCATTTAAAGTAAATACATTTGAAAAAAATAAATGGTATAAACGTAAATAAAAAAAAATAGTAAAAAAAAAATAATGTTTTCATGTCCCAAGAAATTACACGAGCTTTATATACTTGTGTTTATTTTATACAATTTTTGAAATGACGTCGAAATAAAATAAAGTAATCTTCATCAACTTCACAGTAATAGTCGGATTAACGAAAGGAGTCCAAACTCGAAATTCGTTTCCATTTAACATCCCCCACAAAATGGATACGTACTCCGCGCTGGTAACATTTGACAGTTGATTGACGTTATCTAGCAGTGTTGCCCGCAGCGCCTAAAGTTTTTCCAAAAGCAAATTTTCATTGCGTCAAGATGCCTTAAGATGTTATTCTGTTATCTTTCTCGGTAATACCTTATTTTCGGATTAGCGACTTTTTCCAATGGATTTTCCATTATGTCGAGAAAGCCTAATTACATCCGCTACTCCACTTTGGTTAGCGGCCGGATTCCTTTGTAATTAAGACATTTATTCGTATTACTTTCAGTTTATTTAACACTGAATAAAATTTATATTGTATGCAGTTTTAAACACAACTAATTCCATATTAATATTTAACTCACGGTGATCGATAAAATTTTGGTTCTATTATATTTTGTGTGAGTTGGTTCATCAATTAATTAATCAAAAAATACATCATAACATTTAAATATCGTATTTGTAAATCACACGCTGTACATTGTATGTTACGTCGACTTACGGAACCTTAAAAAAACAACTTGAATCAGTCACCAGCCATAGCAAATAAATATATGTACGAGTATGTAGTTCCGTGGCAACAGTATTTTTGTCAGCCGACCATTGAAGCTCAACTTACTCCATAAGTTTGAAACGTGAAACTCTGCAATTACAACCTTTTCATTCTACGCCCAATGTCGTCCAATAGGAGTACCCAGCTTAACAACCTCGCTTCAAGTTCCGTCTTAAATAGCAGTGCATCTACTATCTTTTGTCAATGTTATAAACCACACGTGCCAAAAGTTTAAAAATATAATAACATACGAAGCATATTAACCAACCAAGTCGCTAATCTGTAAACGCCTTAAGAAAGCTTCATTAAAATACCTGAATTATGGTTGGAGGTCTGCAATTTGTCACCGAGATAAAACTGTACGTGAGATGAATTATCTTAAATAGCGTTCGTCTTCCTGAATAATTACTGTCACACCTTTTGGCTGTGAATAAAGTGGTCATTTTCTTTTTTCGATGAAAAAGTATGTTTCCCGCTCAATAATTAGGATTAGGATAACCAGTATTCTTAAGACTATTTTAACCATATTTTGTATTTGTACATATTTAAAATCAACTGTAACGTTGATATCTTACACTTTCCTATATTCATAGTGTTCAAAACATATTTTTAGAATTATTGACTGTTCCCCAGAAAAAGGTAAATAAAAGTGACAATTGAAGTTATTTTAAGAACTAGTGAATAACGTTTTAGTTTTTTTAGTTATTGTAATATATAAATATGTTTGAAATCTAAAGAAACTCAAACTAACCTCAAGAAAAGAGAAGGTACTTCAAATTATGAAATACCTTTCAAAATTAAATAAAAATGTTTTAGTCATTTTAGTCAGTTAATTAGTTTTTAGTTAAACTTTTATTGAGACGCAAATTTGTACCCTCTGAAAATCCCATCGGCGGCTCTCCGGCGTATATAATCTATATAGAGTAGCTGTGGTATTTCCTCCGTGCTCTCAATTCTCAACCAACTCACTTAAAGTGACTTCGTACACAATTATTCTCCAAACTGCTGAAATAGAATTGTCCTCTCAACCCGTTACGGTCTAGAGGTGTCCATCTGCATCAGTGCGGATTACTTGAGAGGTTAGTGGTCAAGCCGAGTGATAATGAGACAAATGAGCTACATGGAGGAGAGCGTCCACCATCGTTCATGGGTATTTGTACCACTAAAGGGAACACCGAAGACGTTACTGGAGAAAAGGAAGTTTTTATACGTCCGGAAGGCATATCGAAAGCTTAACGATAATCGACTGACCAGTCTCAGGCGTCATGGCGTAACGTGCGGTTACGAAGCACACGCCGCTTACGAAATTGTCACTAAAATTCAGCTCTATCATTCACTTAACAAACGGGTCCCCTATTGCTTCTTTATTAGCTGGTGGCCTATCTGTGACACCCCAGATATTATCATATGTGTATGGATTATCGTAATCACATACAATCAGTTGGCCTGCCTATTGGCTTCTTCGCCTGTTAAATATACGTACCTGTGTATCAGATACTCAGGGTCTGGATCTGGGTGCACCTTGGGTAGCGGGAAAATGAATGAATGTTATACACACTTTATTTGCGTCACGACGTAGATATATACGTTGAACGAAACGGAGGAACAGTTTCGTGACGCTGTTTCGTCGAGTGTCAAAGCAAGACTGAAGGCTAGTCACGTCCACTCGAAGAAACAACAATTCTGTCTTGCCAGCGCAAGAGCGTCTTCAGTTTCATAGCAATGTACCGGATGTGACATTGACCGGGTGCGACATGCATTTTTACTCGAATCAATAAGGAATCAGAAAGAAGTTCACATAATATTCACACAGTGCTGCATCGTGAAAGCTATGAATAAATTTTGGAAGTTCGTTACTGAGCGAATCAGCTGCGTTGCGCCCCGGGTGTCGATGTAAATTTATAATATAGATTCCCATAGCCTCAGCTTCATTTAGTTTGCGGTTGTTTTATTGTTTTCAAATTGATATCGATTTTCTTTTGAAATTTTTATTATTATTTTAGCCACCCGTCCTCGTTTCATTTTCCGAAATATAATTTTACGTTCACAGAAGTCACTACGCCCGAGTGACTTGTAGTTTATTGTTGTTTGTTGTTTTGTTTGTTTGTTTTTGCATAGTCTTATCGCGTTAAGACATACAAATAGAGATTAAGGTAAGATACTGTAAGTGTTTTGAGGCAAAATTATGAATAAGACTCACACGAGAGGACTAAGTATCGTATAGCTCGTAGGAATAGGTGAAAAGCAATCAAACGCGCGAGAGCACTGTCAATACACCCAAAAGTCGTGCAACAACATCGGAATACATAACGCATACGGACGTATAACACTTATAAATTACCGATATATGAATGCTTATTGTAATACTGCTGTCAGTAAGTAAAGTAAGTGTAATTACAAAGTAATGGTTTAAAATGTAACAAAATCACAAGGACTAGATAGACGCTTCATTTATTATTATTAACAATCTTCGTTTAGAGATTACAGTTGTGAGCTCATTGTACCTTATATGATTTACTTTAATCTCGATTTATTTCCATCCTATTTTCCCGGGAATTTTCCTTCTCATTATTGCGTTTCTTAACTCTCCTGTGACGAGTAATCGGTGCTAATGTTAGACGTAAATTATTTTGGCGCGTTGGTTAGAATCATCTGTCATGATTAAGTTGGTATAATGTGCACTAAATCAAATTTTAACACTCACTGTACAGTCCCGCAGTAACAAAAACACCCCTTAAAATATAATAATATAACTTTCTCTCTTTCAAGACTGCATACACGATATAACATGTTTAGTAACAAAACGTTGTTACTATTAAAGTGCGAGTTAAAACATGTCGAATTGTAGATGTATTAACTACGCCTTTTTTGGCAGTTTGTCTATCTCGAACTAATATTGTAAAGTGGAAAGCTTTGTATTTTTGTATGTTTGTAAAGAATAAACTCAAAAACTACTGAACCGATTTGAAAAATTCATTCACCATTAGAATGCTACATTATCCCTGACTAATACAGGATATATTTATTACTAGAAAAAATAAGGGATCCTTGCTAAAATTTCAGTAACGTGAACCAAGGTGTAAAAAAATTTGCGTAAAAATTTTTTCATCGTATACGCTGCGGAAACTATTGATATAGTACACCCGTGCGAAGCCGGGGCGGGCCGCTAGTACATTATAAGGTAGTAAATACATATGCACGAATAAATAAAACAGCGTTGTTATTTATAATTTTTTCTCTTTTTCTTACAAGAGTGTTTTACAAAGATTAGTTCTCATTTTTAAGTCAATTATTTTCTTTGAATTCTATACGAACCAATGTAACTTTTATCAGTCATGATCGTTTAAACATGAAGCAGATATACTTTGTTTTTTTCATAGTTTCTGGGATAATTTTTAACAAGTTACATTTTTATGTGCTATATATATGTCAGAGACAAAGATAAAAGTTTTACCAAATAAGGCAGTTAATAGTTTCACGTTCAATCATATATAAACCTTTTACACGTGTTTTAAAATTTTGTACGTAAAAAAATATTATTTTGCCTCATTTGTGGCCACACCAATGAATCGTTTATTATTCATTACGCTTTTTAAATTACATTTACTGAATCTAACACTTATATTATTACAAACATATTACGAATTTAAGTCAACCAGTTATGATGTTCGTATCGTATTTGAAGAATTTAAAATTCATCATATTTATAATAACTACTACAATCAAGTGTAGTAATTACTATAATATTAAAATTCCGTTATAAAGGAAATCATACTGACGTTGTATAATTATTTAGTAAATAATTTTCGAAACCAGAATGTCAGCTGTCAAAAGCAAAGGGCGCTCGGCAATGATTCGGCAATATCGGGAAATATATTACGAGAGATTGTATTTAACATTGTAATTCTGTTATTGAGAAAGTCCTATTGACGGTCGCTGGATTAAATAAAACATAAATACCACTTTATATTTGCATGTGAAATAACTATTCATGAATGATAATATCCTCTGAATTCCAGACCAACTGCAAGTTTGTTTACTGGCTCTAAAAGTAATGGCACAGAAAATCTTTGAAGAAGTTTCTTGTATTCAAGAAAAATTTAGATCAGTAGGCTGTGAGTATCAATATCAAACTACGTATTGGTTTTTCAAAGTAACAATACCATCGTTCCAAATTATCCACTCGATTTGTTCTAAATTCAATGAACATTTCTATACTTTTACAGCTTCTAGTTGCAATGTGCCCCACTGTCTCGCACACTAATAAAACTCTATGGCAGTTGTTAAAGACATTTTCGTTTCAATGGCACAAAGAATATGATTCCATTGGCTCTCATCTCATGCCTATTTGGGAGTGGAGTAAAACTTCAATTGTGACTCAGTCGAAACTTGGGCGGTGGCCAATACAATCTTATTGAAACTTCGCCGGTCTTAAGCTTGAAAACCGTTTTCGGTTCCACGATCCTGAAGTCGATCTTTTAAACAATTTCAAACACAACTGATTGATTATCTAATAAAACTTTGAATACCCCGTAATACTGTTTTGGCTTATCAAACACTGGCAAAGCAAGTTCTGCTCTGAGTGCGCGATAATTCAATTTTGCAAAGGATTTATGGGGAACTTCCGTTTAAAGTTACCTTGTTATGGTGAGTTATGGAAGCAAATTTTCATGAATATTAGGCTTACGTTATTCGGTTAAGTGTTTTAAAAAATTCTTACCTTGGGTGGTTGTTCTATTGAAGAGCATCAGTATAGTTGAGACATCAGTGGAATTAAAGTCATAGTATACTAATCTCTGGCCAAGCGTGATAAACTTCACATATATTTTAGTATTCTTTCAGGTAAAATAATGATTGTATCCTAAATTTGTGGAAAATACAGGAATATTATATGCAAATGCCGAGTATCAGCAGTCGGTTATTGCTTTGAAGTTCTCTTAGAGATACTAAATAACTCAATCACGAAGTATTTACCTAAAGTGTCTCCTTAGTACGTAACGATTTTTTTCCCCAATTTTCTAGACACAAATTTAAAAGTCAGATACTTTTTTCTCTTTTAACGAATTTTTCTCTTTTAACTTTTTGCTTTGTATTTCGAACTTTAACAGAATCATAGCTCATTATTACGGCTAGTACGTCTCCATTTTAAACTGTCAGATTATAGTTAAACCGGGGCCAAATTGCGTACATAATTACGCCCGTTAATCTGAGGTATAACCGTTAATGAAACAGAAAACGAGTTAAACTTTTAAATGCTGCCATGAGTGCAAGCTGTTTCTCAATTTGCGTAATTTGGCACAGTTTTTTGTGAATTTACGCGTTAAGTTGGAAGTTATTTGAAAGAAATTGAAAGTAATTACTTTGAAGATAGGGTTGAACCTTGAAGGCGTCTAGCGTTTTTTGTCTTGTTTTTGTTAAGTCAGTTTTATATAAAATTAAATATGACCGATATTCTTACTTTATCATTGATGTTTATGTCAGTTTTATGTTAATAGGTGGCAAATTAACAGATTATTACAACCAAAATCAGGAGCATACATAATCGGGAACAACGATAGAATCCACTTAGTTTTTGATCGTTAGCCTCTAATACTACCACAGAGTAGGAACAGAAAATGTTCCATCACGTTTAACGTCCAAGAAAGTCAAACAACGACCTAGATATTTTGTCATTTTGGCAGGGGTGTCACATAATACAAAATAAATAAATATGGTGTGGATATATGAATTTAACAATACTCATACCTGAATGCTGTTGGCAACAGTCGGGCTTCGAATGTTGGTCTTTACCCCTCAAACCTTGTATCACTGACCTGTCCTGACGCATGTATCAGCACGTATGAATAAATCATTAAACTGAACAGTATGATATCTGTACTTAGAAATCTGTAATATTTGATGTACATTAGTGAAAGACTTGCATACTGGTTTGCAAATATTGCATATATATTTTTAGTAGTACGAAGTAATATCGCAAAGCATCCGAGACTTGAAACGACATGACAGAAGGGACTCTTAGACATGAAGGTATCCGAGTTATGCTCGTACATATATACATATATACACATAGGCTGTGAGTTGCAATATGAGTTGCTATGAAGCAATAAACCCATATATCTATGCAATAAACATAATCTAGTATATCTAATCCACAACACAATTCACTGTTCATAATTGTTGCACCTAAGCATCGCAATGAACTTGATACCGGAACCTCATATAGGTTGTCAATACTGGTTGTCATTGTGATATCATGATATAATGGTGATTTTATTGTGGCCAGAGGTTCAGGTTGTATGCTGTATGAATCAACGGGTAAGCAGAACTATATGAGAAGCAGAATGTCTCTCGCTTGTCTCGTCATCTCGTCGTTCTCTTTTGTAACGTCAAAAGATATTGAGGAAGAACAATATAACTGTGAATTTACGCTACGCTCTTGAGAGCCGATAACTCGATTGAAATGATTCTTAATATTTTATACCCAGAAATTATGCAAGGATGACCACAAGACCATTAGCATGCAAGTGGATCGAATCAATGCATCTAACAGCAGATCTATGGTTCTACGTCCTAAATCTATGCATCTAAACAGACCTTAATCTATGCATTAATTCCAATGAAATCCTGTGTAGCCATTGAAATGGTTATGCCTTGTATACGGTCGTGTAGTTTGGATACCATAATTATTATAGCAACATGTCTTGAAGTTGGTTAAGTATATAATTTAGTATAGTATTATTTCATAGTGTCATCATAGTCGCAAAAATACTGGCATTTGAAATTAATGAACTGAATTGAATACATATTTGAAATAAAAATAGGCAAAGCAATAAGCTCCAGTTATTTGCTTAGGTACTAGGTAGATTTGTAGGGAGGTCTGGTGCATTCAAATCAAACATTTTTACTTGTACCTACTACCGTTGCGAAAAGATGTTTTATCACAGAGGACATCATACAGGATTGAAGAAAAAACAGACAGATGGAACCATTCGCACTGAGGGTTTAGGTACTGTGTGTATGTGTTTGTTTGTACGTATGTGTGATACCTAAGCATCTATGGAAAACAACTTTTTCAATATTGAAAATACATGAAATCTTTAATTTTGCCCATCAGCTTTATATTTCCTAGCCGTAACTTTAAATTTCCTTGGAGTTCCCCAAACGGAGCTTCAATGTGTATCTCATCTAAGGGGTTCATAGAAGCGTTTAGGGGCGAATAACAATGCTGCGGTGTCGCACGAGGGGTCCATTAGTAATACAAGTGCAGCAAAAAGGTCCATGTAATGGATTTCTCGTGTCCCCCACTATGTAAGGCACAAGTTCGATAATGTTTAATCGTTGCAAGATCCGGGGTTCCGTTTAATTGAGCCGAAAGATAGAGATAAATCCATTCGATATTCAGTGATGCTTTTATGTTATATGTTTTAAGCAGAAAAAAATTATGCAGACAATAATGTTTGGTTATGTTAAATATGCCGATAGTAACGGAAATGAATAAAGTGCAATCCGGCTACCAACACGCTGCTTTATTAACTAATATAATATTTAGTATGGTAGATAACTTTACACACAAATGTTTATACAAATATTATAGGTTATTAGGTTCCTTCACATGCTGAATCGAAGACAACAGTCCTCCTGGCGCATCTTGCCGTAAGTAACTGTAAATAATGAAACGATTTTAGCTACTTTGGGTACAGTCGGTATAATGGGTCAACGTTAGTGGTAAATATTTATCAGCGTTACCCTGCTCTTAAGACTCAAACTTAATATAATTTTATTTTGGCGACTGCCAGAAGTCGTGGGGCTATGTGCCGAAATCGTCGTAAATTGTTTAAGAAAATCATTTAAAATAGTAATATTACCGTAACACTTTGAATAAACTAGTTAAATCTTTGAAGGCAAACTACTATAAGGGTCAATTAATTCAGCATCTGGGTAATGTTTAAGAGACGTGGAATGCATTAAAGAAGCTGTGTAATATAAAACGAAGTAAATTGTTGTGAGAAACATAAATCATCATGTTAATAATTTCTTCACTTTTGTAGGTGCTGATCTAGCTTGAGCAACACTTGATAGGCCAAATGTTACTATTGATATTCTTTCAGAAAAAGCAAAAATATTTAATGGTTCATGAGAATCTTAAACTGTTACATTTCACTTTTTCTAGCTATACACTCGCGAGTAGTCTACTACCACATATGAGGTTTCCCAAGGATGTACACTAGGTCCTTCTCTCTTCATAAAATAATGAAATAAAAATAAATAAAATAAAATAATGAAGTATGAAATAAATCAATGAAGTATGAAGCCGTTAACATTCGATTACTTGCAGATAACGCAGTCATATCTGGGACCCTGGGTACTCTGGTTTTTTTAAATATACCAAAATTTTTGTCATTAAAATATATTATAATCACAATCTGTGTAACATGATTTTTGTTTTTTTTTTGTTTTTTGTGAGTTTTGTTTTATTTAAATATTTTTAAAATCAAAGTTCCCACCAAAGTAACTACCAAGTCTTTTAGACGAGAAAAATATTTAATATTGTGTATATTATTGTACTTTTTAATATTAAAAGCAAGAACAGAAATTTCGCTGTTTAATTAGACTCAAGGGCGTTTCACTTCGTCGATTTATAAAAAGAGCACTCTTTTGTTTTTCACATAAAATTGTATAGAATGTTAAAATTCGTTTTGGGTTTCTGCCAAAAATATAAAACAATTTTAGTTAACCACGAATACTTAACTATTTTGCGTAATAGAAATGCAAAATACGCTGGGAGTGTGAAATGAAATGAGTTTGGGGGTTTTGAGGGAATTTTTGTTCCAATTTTATTTGGTCACTGAATTAAAACTTTTAATTAACCAACAAAAAAGAAGGAGCCAAAAGGAAACATAAAGAAACATAAAACCTACACCCTCGCTCTAAATTTCACTAAGTATGCATGTACGCATGTCATAATATATACAATTGAGATGGTGACAAAGAACAGAGACTTGAAAACAAAAAAAAAATATCTGTCAAATAAAGATTTGTTTTTAACAGAAATCTAATTCGGGACCATTCGTTTGGCAGGCAGGGTCACAATCAACTTGTCTACACTGTCGTCGACTATTCTATAGCTGGGTTTCATTGAAACTTATTCTACAAAAAAGTAAAATCCTCCATACTAGCTAAATGCGGGTAAGCTAACTTTACCATCCAAAACAATATGGAGAATATTAACGTCCGCAGATTCCTTCGCTGCCTTTTATTTTACTTAAGCACACAAGTCGTATTACTTCAATGAATAACAGTTGCACGCAGGATTCCAACCGAGACCTTCGGACATGTGACCTTTCCAAACTATCACCGTTTTCTAAATATATAGAATAAATGAATGTAACGTGAGTGGACTGCTTTTCTATATGACACAGACATTTTCTTTGAAATGGCTTTGTCTACAAACATTGAGATATTTGAATATTAAACATTTCGTACTAAAAAAAACTTCTAGTCAGATGGTTAAATTCCAAGCAACAGACTCTATATTCACGGTTTTATTAACAGTCTATTGTAAGGCACTATTTTCTCGTAAGTTAAAATGCTCCTAACAGAATAGGTACTATTCTACGCCAGTATGGATTGGCGGGGGAATTAGTGGCACAAACCAAATGCCTGAAGTTTGTATACCGTCTAAAGGCTTCCGAAATCGTCTAACGACTGATAAATAGTAATCACAAGCCGACCGGATAGATGACGGATTAGGGTGCCATACGGAACCCGGAAGAGGTCATGAAATTTTGTCTTTAGCGGTTACTTGCCCAATTTCCGACTGGGCTCGTTTGCTTAACTCATTGCTTAACACGGTTGCTTAACACACCCCTTAAGATTAACACGAGCCGTGGTACTTCGAACGTCGCACCGTCGCATTTCAATTTGTTTAGAAAGTTTGTTTGGTATTTGGCTCTTCTATAAATCTTATTTCTTTGTACTTTCCAGAACTTTTATTTTTCATTATTATATTGTTTCAGTGAATCCAAACTATCGGAAAAATCTAATTAGATACTTCAAAGTACTTACTATATGTTTTTATTTATCTATTAAATATTCACGTCACCATTTCTTGAAATGGTTGATGATTTTATCAAATGATCTATTCTACGATTTTACTTCGCCGATTATACTACACTCAATCATTGATTGATTGATTCATTATAATCAATTCTTGCATACATTTTGGCACTTATGTACATAATATAATGGGCATTTTGTGCCTGTGTCTCCGAAAATATGTTTTTCCCCTTCTCAGTTTCCTTCGTAGATTAAAATAAATTAAAAGGGCAGTTTTGTTGATACTAAAGGTAAAAAGCCCAATCGCAACATATTAGCTCGTTTGGGATTAATCTGGATGGCGTAGGTTGTTCAACAGGGTGCAACACCTGCTGGTGTGGTTGGTTTGGTCTTAAGGATTGGTGGATTTTACCTACAAGAGAATATTAAAATAGTATGTGCTGTTTCCTGTGTATTTTTGTACACAACTCCTTTTAATTTTGTCTGATAAAATTGATATAAGCTAGATCCCTTAGGACCGATAACCCCTGCAAAAGGATACTAATATTGGTTAACTGTACCTCCTTTACTTTTGACTACACTCCGTTAATTAAATACCAGATATACTGCTAGTTTATGTGGCAGTTGTCCTAACTAAACAATATAAATTGTCAGACTGAGTCGAGTTATAAACTACTAAGTTATAAACGAGTTATAACCCTCACAGCAAGTCCCAAGTGGTCACAGCAGGTGTTCCAGAATTAAGCGGTTCTACGTCCACTATCGCAGCACCCTACTGTGGCATACAGTTAAGTGGATTTTCAAATAGAACGACAGAACACCAATGTTTCATGGAACATTAAGAAACCTACGCTTAGTGGAGTTTTATGAAACGATGATTTGTAGCCATGATGAATGTATGAAAATATCTTGACGAAATAATAACTGTATTACTCGGTTATACGGTGGTTTTCAGTAATGGGGAGTTCGAATCTTGCACATAATACTATTTTTTCTAAAATATGTGCGTTTTAAACATTAATTATCACTTTCTGTGTCATAACCTGTATCGATAGCAGAAGTATGCGTGGTCTAGTCGTACAAAAGATATTACTAATCAAATCAAACGTGTCTTAACTGAAGGAGCGTGATAATGGTAAAGAAAATATTTTTGAATCTAAGGGTACAACCGATATCTTTTGATCTCCTGCGGCGATATGGATTGCGCCTCATTGTGTTCAATATGTTATTATGTCACAGTGGGTAAACTGTTTAGTAATAAATTTATCTACTACGTCGTACAATATTTTGTCGTTGGCAATAACGAGATTATTAGATACACCTTTAAGGAAACTGTACATTATACATAGGTACCGGTATTTATTTAAGGTTCCGTCGCCAAATCGACGCCCGCAATTTATTGTGGTATTGTCATAAATTTGAGCTATTTTTATTTTTAATTCCTCTTTATTTATTGTATGGAATATGATGTTAAAAAATACATTTGAATATTAAACAATAACGATAATATCTTTAAAATAGTGCTTAGTATCTGCACATTGTTCAAGCAGTCACTTTTAGTTGATATTTTAAAGTTAGCGTAGTACAAGTTGCTAGGGTTGAAATGGCAAAAAGGAGCTCTGTTTCGATTCATCCGTCACTCTGACGATATTTCACAGCCATTTCAGACTACAATAGTCTATGAATCGCTACACAATGGAGCAGTGAAACTACAAAACGAGAACGACAACTTTTTCATTCCGTCAATTTAGCTTCCTACAAAACCTGGCAACCTCGGCAATATTTCCTGTGCGGGGGCGAAAGTTGACGTTTATGACGTTTCAGTGGAAAAGACTAATTTTCACATCCAACGCCCCGCGCTGCGCCGCACTGGCAACGAATCTTAAGTGAGACGTAATATTAGCACGTTAATTCTGTTATTTCACAAATCACCCGTATATCGTTCCGCCGATAGTATGCTTCTATAGGAAAATAAAAAGACTAAGATCATAAGGAAAATCAGCTGCTCTGCTCCGTGCTGTAAGAAGCTTACCTCGAGATTTTATTTTTATGTATACTGTGTACGTCTGGGATACCGTGAGTAGCGGATTATTCGGCATACGAGTACGTATACTGTTATCTAGTGATATGATTGGGCCTTGTTACATCTTCAACCATGAAACCTTATGACCTGATGAGCAAAAAGCCTTTGAATTTAAAAGGTCAAACACTATTCTCGGGGTCTTGCCTTAAAAGAAGCCTTAAATTACTTTAGTTACTTACTTCTTTAAGTGATGAAATTTCGTAATTTTATGATTTTAGCGTTTATATTATTATATATAATCACATTGGAGTTGAAACCCCACTAGCATTTTAAGATACATTTAAAAGGATTTTCAAATCTCACAGACGACAATTATATACTTAGTAAATAATGTCAGGGGTTATTTCGGTCGCAAATAAATTGTTATTACTAAGTTAATACTAATTTTACACATAATAGTTAAACATTAACCAGGATAATAAGTATGTGAATTGCTGACAAAATAGCTGAAGGGTTATTTGACTGTAAGCAAGCGCCGGAAACAACGGTAACACCAAATAGTTTACAGAAATGTTGGCGAAAAACCCACATTTTAATTGATTTTTGAACATTGTAGCCGAAATGCGTTAAGACATTTTACGATTGATTATAATAAGATGATGGTAGCTAGCCAGTCAGGTAAAAAACCTTACACTAGTATCGCCGAGATTCGATTGATTGGAATAGAACCCAAACGACTAGCAGGCAGCCTGAAGCCATCGTTTTGTACGTAAGTTCAGCAAGGGGCACCAGTAGCAAACGGCGGGTATTCAAGGTTGAATGAACCCCTTTAGACCCCAAAACGCTCGTAAATTAAATATTAGACTTTTACAGGATATGAAAGTGAAACGTGAACTCATGAAATAATTACGACTGAAATGATTATTTTATGAAATTGTCAATTCTACGATTTGGCCGCGACGTATAGAGTACATTTATACGTTACATGTACTTACATTTTGAATACCATTTCGCATCACCGTAATAAAGACGAATAAAGTCGAAAGTGTCGAAGCTAAAATGCAGCTTTGCTCGTAAACCAACGTTATTACTCACACTTCTGAAATATGCTTACATCATATCCTGCGATGACACTAACATAACGTAACTTGCTGTTTTTGAAACGAAAGGAAGTGGAAACCGCAATGGAATTTTGTTTATGAACTTACCTATGTTTTTATGGCATGAGTCTACCCTTCTATGTAGTCTACCTCTCAAACAATGATCACTACCTACGAGTAAAACATGTAAAGCAATCTTTTGACCCCGGAAAAAAATTAAAAAAAGGTGTTCTTAAAATAACTTGTTCGTTAAGAAAAACAATCCATTACTCAAAGATTTCGTTACATTGTTATTATTGTTATTTTTAATTAATTTCTTATCTTTAGAAGTAAATGTCACCGACAAAAACTTATTTATTTTGACAAGGCTTTGTTTTGTTCTAACAAGTTTATTCATAAAGTGAATGTCCGAATTGTTTGTATATTAATCCATTGTATTCGTTACGGTTCAATGTATTTTCTTTTTTTTTTGTTTTACAGCGGTGACCTTTTTGGCAATAATAGAATCCGTCGAGAATAATAGAATTTGTATGTATTAAGTACTAACCTTTTTTTTTTTTAACGCTGGGAAATGCATTTACGCATCCCGCCGCGGTGAGGCGGCGGGTATGTGGGACTCGCTGGTACGTCCGCTACGTGCCAGAATACCCACTAAAACCCAGCGGGGCCCTCATCGTCTTCATGGGGCGCCACGGGATCGCTCGCGCATACAACCGTGACGCCCCGACGGTTGGCCCGCCTATGCGGGCCGCCTTCGCGTAGAGCGCTCTCGGGCACCGTGAGCACTCTACTGCCTCCGCATGTTCCCGTCCGCTGCGCCCTCCGCTCAACAGAGGGACACCCGGAGGAACCTACTCCGTGGGCCGCTCTTAATCTGGTCCTTCACCCTGCGACTTCCGGTATGAGTAACCTTGCCGTATAGCCTCAGGGATCACTAGGACACGCAAGCCCCCCCACCACGAGAAGGTGGCGGCTCCCGNNNNGGGGGGGGGGGGGATTAAGTACTAACCTAACCTAACCTAACCGAAAAATTAGAACATAGACTATGTAACGCTTGATCACCGCCCAGCCATTACCGTTCACATCTACAAAGTCAGTACTAACGATTAATGAATGTCTACCAAGTGAAATTTACATACAATTAACGTGTCTATGATCAAAATGCAAATTTTTTTTGTGGAATAATTACACCATTATAGGACACATAAGAGTAAGCATCGGTATGCTGGGCGGCTAAAGTGCGTGAGGAGATATGTCTCCAGTCTACCAAGATTTGAACGTTGAGCTGGATGTGTGGAGTGACGCGAGTGGATAAGCTCAGGAATGAGTATACAAGGGGTAGCGTGAAGGTAGCGCCTATAAAAAAAAAAAGTAAGAAGTGGAAGGTTGAAATGTTTTTGGCAAGTTATGATAAGGGATGAATACCATGTGACCAAAAAAAAAAAAGCAATGTACTCGTATATGAATGTGGATGGATACAAAGCAAGAGGATAGGCGCTAGAAACGGTGGGTTCTATTAGGAGTGATATGAATGTGGTGGGAGTGGACATAGATATGACAGGAGAGCGCGATGAATGGAAGAAAATGACATCGGGAATTGGAACCGCAGATATTAGGGTAGGGCAAATGATGATGAAAAGTAAGCAACTATTTCCTGAAGTTATTGCTTTTTTATTCATTACCAGTGTGTCTAACTTATGTTACTTTGGGATTCAACTCGCCAATATCGTTGATTTAGATAAGATCTATGCCGTATAATCAAAGCATTTTGAATTAATGTAATGTGGATGGTTAATACGAGTATAAGATATATTTTATAATTAAGCGGTTAAAATGGAGGGAATAATACAATTAAGATAGTAAAATGAAATACTTAAGAGACATTAAAAAAAAAAGCCCTTAATTAATCCGAAATGTGGATTCAACTAAGTTTTTAAATAAAATAACATAAACACATTTATTTGCTTATGATGCTATCGAGTTGATGGTAAACATTTAGGCAATAATATTATTTGACTTAAAAGCATTTTTACGATTGCACTCTAAAAGGTTTTTATTCGTGAAAATTATCTTTTTGACGAGCGTACACTGTCTCTGGGATTTTACTACGGCATGAAAATTTTAGTACAAGTGGTAGGATCGTGTTAGCGTTGTCGTATAACGAATGTACAGCTAAAGGCTTTACATCACACAGAGTAGATTTATATATGCAAATGTGGTGTCCAAGAGTGCATGTAGTATTCTGTACAGGTAGGATGTAAACTAGAAAATTAACATATTTTATGATTTACACATCTAATAATTTATGTTACTTCATTGGATTCTTTAACCTTGCTAGACGTTTTAAAGATAGCAGTATCGGCCATATGTACATAACTATGTACCCCATAACGCGCGATAATAACCGCTTGCGTTGTATTATATTTATTTATAATAATTATTATTAATTTATTTTTACTTACTATTTCAAAATTATTTTTACTATATTTTCATAATTTTTTAGTTATTTTCGAAAATATTTTTTATATTACATGCATTTAGTGAAAAACCTGGTATTTTTTTTTCGTTCTTTGTGGATAATTGTGCGTTTTGACGGAACGCGTTCTCAATGATAGGTACGCATGAATACAAAACCAACCCGTATACACTTTTATATCATACATGTAGACATATGTATAGACCAAATTCGTCATCTCTATTCGCTATTGGTGTATCAAATACTGTTGGGTTGCCGCTTCGTGCGCTGTGGCGTAACAACGAACGTATGTTGTTTAGAGTGAAAAAAGCCATATAAATATTTTATTTCCACATATAAACCGTGAAAGACGACTGTTGATCGACGTGATCCATTACACTTGCTATTACTATGAAATTCTCGTTCGTAGCTTATTTGTATCTCCTTATACAGAATGATTACGAAGAAGTGTTCTTTATTTATAGTATAAAAATGTCGTCAATACGTCAGCTAGGCTGGGTTGATTATGTTAGTAAATATATATAATATTTGTTTTTGTATATATGTATTTAATTTTTGGTATTTTCGACAGTCTGTTAGTCTATTTGTAGGATTGTCTGTTTATGTGACTGCTGTCGTTCTGATTGACCGTATATCTGTTAGAGTATAACGCAGAAATTACTGTATAAAATATGGTATTTGGTATATTTACAAAATGTACATATTATAAGTTAACATGTAAGATATTGCTTATACCAGAAAATGAATATCTTCTCGAGGAAAAGAAGATAAATATATGTAAGTATGGATGTTCCGTTCAAAATTAAGTTGATTCGAGTTTATTTTTGTATGTATTACAATGATAAACCATGTTTTATGTAATTATGTATTATGTAAATATAAAGTTCATAAAACCTGATAAAAAACTCTAGTATTCCGTTAACTACACTTATAGATCAAATAAATATTTCAAGATTCCTGAAGTTAAAAGAACTCAAAAAAATAAAATCGCAACACATTTCACGGAACTTAAAGTCGCTCCGAGCTATAAATAATACAAATTGGCAAATTTAACAGGCCGTTGGAAATCTCCGGGGACATGTCGAACATGTTCAACATGTTTATGACACACTATGAGCGCGAGTCCGTGCATTATTAAAGGCTGCTTGCCGTAACTGTACGTGCCTTCGAGTGGTCGATGTGCACTGTGTCCGCGACTTATAGCTATTAACAAAGCAATAGGTATCGTTAAATTACCTATCGTCAAATTGTGTTATACTCTTATACATATATGAAATTATATATTATAACGCGTAAACCGCGTATATGTAAGCCGCGTGTATGAAATTTTGGTCACATTCAGTAATCTCTCGGTCACTTAAGGATTTTTTTGGAAATGTTCTCCAAGATAAATATATATTATTCACAGAATTTTCGGAGCAGCCCTGTACAAGGGGTTTTAAGTGTTATTATCGTTTGTATCTCAATGATCTCTTTGCATTACTCGGCTTCATTACTCATCAAATAATTGAATCATTTACGAAACAACTCAACTGGTATATGAAGAGAAACATTATGGGAAAAGGCGTCCTTTGAGATTATTATACTTCAGAGTCAAAAATTTATGTATGTCAAAGTTATGACGAACTTTGATAAAGGCGTCCTTAAAACTTGAATATATCTACGTCAAAGATATATTGTATATAACTACATTCTATTTAATTTATTTAAGAAGAACCTTACTAAATATTGTATATCAAAGGCCATTTGTAAAGTTAAACTAAAATTTAATCTACGTGTGTCTTTAAAACTTTTGTAATGCATAAATATAACCTAAAAATTTCACCGCAATCGATGGAATTGTTATTTTACTATAATATTCCTTATGTTGTATTGTATGTTGTATTTTTGTATTGTGTTAAATAAATTATTTTAATGAAAAGTAAAAATAAAAAGAATTTAATTTAATTTCAGAAACTATCATAATTATCTGACTATGTCACTTTTATGTAATGTACTTAGTTTACAGTAACCAAACTAAACAGCGCACGCATACTAATGGTTTCGTATGAAATTCGCATCAAGCCAATGGTTCCAAACAACAGCGCCGAACAAGTGGGGAACTTTGTTGTTAGGAAATTTATTTTAGTTTACTGAACCAGTCGAATGCTACTTTCAAAATACCGGAGCGAGCCAACACAGGATAATAAACTAGAAATAGATAATACTTATTACAAATGCATCTACTAGCGTAGTGTTTTAGTAGTATCAGTAGTCATAACATTAGTAATATGGTGAACTTCGAAATTCAATTTTCTATGGCAAAAATGCCAGCGTTTTGGGTAGTGCACCACAAGGGCTTATCTTAATTAATTATTTCATTTTGATTTAACTTTATATTATATTATTATAATTAATGTTTCGTATGTTTATTAAATTATCATCAAAATTATTCAACATGTGTGATCAACTCCTTGCCAAGGCTTATATTACTAATCCAGTACAGTATTTGATGAACGAGTCAAAGGGCTATGAGCGTTTCGATTTCATTAATCAGTATATTGTCACACGCCCAGTAGCAATTTATTTTATTGTCGATAGAGTGACGGGCATTGCCTTGTTCTAATGGAGTTAATACATTTAAGTGTCGGTAACTATCCGAGGGGACTTTATTTAATGATTATTTATCATTATTACAATCATCATCACAACGCAACTTTTTTCCTTTAATTAGGGATTGACGTATTTCACTTACTTTGGTGTACTACTTCGTAATAATCCTTACTTCAAATATTTATACATTTATGATAACTAAATCATATTTAATTTGACTTGCAACTCTGTTTTCAGATATTTGTTATTCTATGGCATCACTTGTTTGATATATTTTTGGAAGCTGAAATTACGTCAAAGGTTCAACCAACCATTCTCAGTGTCTTTAAATCCATATATTATTTATAGTTCTGTAACTTGATCGATATAAATGTTTCGCTCCGCATAATTTTTTTTCAAACACAAATTATAATTACTTAACTTTTCTTTAATAAATACACATATTTTTACAATTTTTTTACTATACAATAGATTATATTACCTCCTAACTCGTTTTATCACTTGGCTAATGATGTTCTGTGGTTCGCACAACACCTGTTTACGGGGTTTCAGCTCTTACATTCTTTGTTCGAAGTTTGAATTTTTTGTTTGAAGCAAATAATCTTTCTTATTTTTTATCTTTGTGACTTCATTCTAATTGCGAGAAAAAATAAGTATGAGTTTGAAATATAATAAAGATCGCACTGGCGTGATATAAAAAGTATGTAGTATAATTTTTATATAGATTGTATGCACGTAAATTTGCCTCTATTACAATTATTTAAATCCAAGGTCTGCTGGAAGAAAGTTAATTATGGAATAAGCAGTACCTAGGTACCAAATGTTTTAGATTAGTTATTAATTTAAGTTTACCGTGTACATGAAATAAAAAAATAACTAAATAAAAATAAAAAGAGCTGAGACCAAACGAAGGTTGCGCTATGTGGGAGATCTCAGTACTTTATTTACGAAAGTTAAATAATTTTAAGAGGGTATCATTATTTTATTTGCGTTGCTTTACAACAAGTGTTATTAGAAAAAGAAGATAGTGTTATTTTTATACCATAATAAGAAAAAATGTAAAACGAATATTGAAAATGCGTGCGTTACGTTATTTAAGAAACTACAATTAAATGATAATTTGAAACTATAATAATGGAATATAATTAATTGCTAATTGGTGTTTCAAGAATATCACTCACACGGTGCCACTACTGGGCTTGCGTTTTCTTGTAGAATGAGAGGCATTTAACCTTTACCGTTCTTATCATTTCAGCATTGGCGGACCAGTATTGTAATCTTGAGTATTTTAAGGAGAACTAAAAAAGACGGAGATACGTTTTACTTACAGTAAAAAGTGACAGTTGACGTACACTACGAAACTATAGCAACTTTGAAAATTTAGATGTGAAAAATTGGAAACCACGCAAGATGCTTAATTTTAAATCATTAAAATCACATTGTGATGCAATTTATGGTTTGTATGAAGTCAGTCAGCAGCACTGATATAAAGTAACTGTTTATTCGTAGTAAGTTAGCTTTAATTAATCTTTAACTTTAGCTTTTACCTACGTCTATGTTTATAAGTAGCACCTATATCGTCTAAGCTATGAATTTTCTAGTTGCATGAATAAGAAGGTATACGTTTATTACAATATCTTCAGCCAAGTATATACTATCCTCTTAACGGAATGTCTATGTAAATTTTTATTTTCTATTCCGCGATAATAGATTCATTTCCCGAAGAGAAAAGGATCTCAAATAATGGCCCTATAACATAAGTTACAATTATACCAAGTATCTTCTAAATCCATACAAAAATATATATTTTCTATTTCTATTTCATCTCATGTTAAATTTGTACTTAAACTTAGCGAATCTTATCTATATTTGGTTTTTACCTCGTATCATCGTGGATATTCTCATATTTTAACTGTATCGAGTACTAATGATAGTTGCATTTTATGCCGATATATCAATAATTTGATAATGACATGGATGAATTAAAATACAATAGAACTAGATTGTCACTGTAAATGCAATTTATATTCTATTCATCGACTACGTATTGTACCACCTAAATAGGGATAAAAATGATAAGGTAAGTACTTCTTTAGTAAGGGGCTTTTGATAGACACAATACGAGCAGTTGGAGACAAGATTTAAACAGATTTAAACTCAATGAGACACCCGCAACCCCTCTACGTTGTCCTTTTGAGATCCACTCTCATGATACCACGAGTTTACAGAGGGTGCTAATCTCGACGTGCTTTGAGAATCCTGTAGAAACGAGAGGTAACAGAATACTTGATGTAATAAAATGCCTGTACATTTTATTTGATATTCATACACATTTTAGGTAGTAAAACTTTTTACTTCATTTTAAATAAAAAGAAGATAAAATAAAAAATAAAATAAACGTTTACACACTCACACCCCCGCACTAGGATTCCCTGTGTTGCTGGTGGCATGGACATACACAATTATCACATCACAAACACCCATGACCCGAGAACAAACATTTATCTGTCACATAAATATCTGCCCCGGCCGGGAATCAAGCCCGAGACCCGTCACTCAGCAGGCAGGGTTACTACTGACTGGCCTATCGAGTCGTCGTACATCTCATTGTAATAACATAACTATCAGTTGTACCACATAAACCGTCTAACACGTTGTGGTTATGATATCGGTAACGTTATCAATATTCCTAAAATGTGTTGCTGGTGGCATGGACATACACAATTATCACATCACAAACACCCATGACCCGAGAACAAACATTTATCTGTCCCATAAATATCTGCCCCGGCCGGGAATCGAACCCGGGACCCCACGCTCGGCAGGCAGGGTCACTACCAACTGGGCTACGGGGTCGTCAAAATATATCAGTATATGTCAAAATATGTCAATGTACCTAATATTTGTGTTAATGATCGGGTCCCGTGTTTCTATTTTGGCCGGCGATGTGTCAATGACACTAAGGACATGACACAAACATCTATGGGGGCCGATGACCATTTACTACTCTGTAGTTAATCTGTCGGTTTGTTCGCTATTTACAAACGTTAATAAAATTTATCAATGAAATATTATTACTAGAATTACAGGAGATTAATTTGATGCCACGTTAAATGCTTTTTACCGACAAAAATTTTGTTTAAGATTTTTGGCTTTAATGTTATTTACGATCAGAACGATTTAATAAGAAAATTTAGGTGATTAGTATCACGAAGCTGGTGATGAATCTTGCCTAATCTATTGTTCAGTAGGACTCAAAGTAAGAAGTGGTGCCTTTTACCCTGTAATGGGTGTGAATAGTTACCAATCCATTCGTTACATATTTTATATACATTGTGAGGCTGTTAGCGGTCGATAATATATATAGATTAATTTCCTCGACTATTGTTCATTATAACTTTTATTATAGCCGTGAATGGTTTGATCAAGACAACTTCAATTTTCAAGCAATAAAAGAAAATTTTACTATCGCGGGCAAGATCGAAGGATTTTATCTCAATCTTTGCCGGAGGCTCTGGTATCTTTTGGTAGTGTTTTCGCCTACTCATGATGTGGGAGTTTTTAAAAGGAGAGTGAATAGGATTTTATAAGTTAGTCCTTTGAATATTTTAGCCTACGTCACTACTTACCATCAGGTGAGATTGCTATCAAGCATTGACTTATTTTATTAAAAAAAAATTTTCCTCATCTAACAAAAGAAAGGCTAGAAACAGGGCAGATCGCTACTGAGTCACATTCGCCAATTTTGGAGTTTCTGGAATACGTTGATAGTAGCTTATTGCGTTCGTAATGCTTGTTAGGGATCGACTAAACAACATGTTGGTTCGTGGTACGTGTTAAAAGATTCTGTCCGAAATAAATAGATATGGCAATTCGAGACAGCAGCAGTTATAAATTAGACGTTCCATTTCAGATCCCAGATCTACCAGTGTATTTATTTTATTGATTACTTTTGGTAATTTTTGATATTCTGTAGTCTTTTTCGTGTATAATACATACATACATACATACACTGAATCTCTTTTGACTGTAAATCTTTTTCTGATTTAAGGGCTGGGAACTTGTCGGCGCAGCTGATGAAGCCCTCTCCACCTTTTACAATCGAGAGCCACCTGCTTTACTTCCTTGTGCGACATGACGCCATCTTTCTCCTTTTATCTGTTTCATATAACTGATTCTTGCCTGCCTCTCCCTCTCTTTCCTTCTATCTTACCTTTGATGATGTTTTTTTATAAAAACGTCATGTCGCACAAGGTGTCCAATCATCTTGCCTCTTCTATTTTCAATTGCCTCTATTAAATCTCATCTACTCTGTATCAGAGGGTAGATGAGAAAAGAACAGCAATAGAGACAATTAATTGATTGCAAATACGTAGACATAAAATCTAGTTAACAAAACGAAGACATGTTTAAATATGCTGACGGGCCACTGATATCTAAAATCAACTATGAGATAAGCAACAATGTGTCGCTTGCTAAGTTGGCTTTATTACTTGACAATCACTTTTTTTTTAGCCGGCAAAGCGTTGTAGATGCGCTTGGTGTTTGGTGTTATGGATATGTCGGCCGATTTCTGAAGTTGCCGCTCAGTCTAACCTCCCGCGCTTATGACTTGTACTACATCGCACCGTATCCCAAGGCAGTAATACATGATCCCGTCGTATCGGAGTTTCCTGCATTCGTTGGCTTCTACAGTTGTCGCCATTCGAACTACCGTATCCGTATAATTTCCTTATATACGTGCTGGAATAATTTAATACATCACTATTGATTACTTGAGTCTAGACCAGGAGGTAGCTACAAAAAGTAATTAAATATTTTGTTTCAAGGCATCTGAATCTAAAATTGTTGGCATAATTTATTTTTGTGAGAAATTTCTTGAATCTTTTTAATCAAGCAAAGTATTGGAATGTATGCATAGATCAAAATATACATCTATTTAATACTGTCGTGTCGCATCACGATTCCGACGATACACGATGATTTAAGATTTTCGTTTTACTCGTATATATAGAATACAATGCAAGATACTTGGCTGGTCTGCTGCGAGATTTAGAAGATCCTCCACCTAGATGACGAGATTCCATTGGTCTAGTCTCCATCCAGTGGACTAGCTTCCTGATTTTGAGATTATGAAAAATACGAGTATAAATTACGATTACACACGATTGTGATGCTTCGAAAAATATAGATGATTTTTATGTGCGCGCGTTTTCAGTTTAAGAATGTGGTCAGTACCGTAATGCCTATGAACGGGGCCATTTCAAGTAACTCTCCCAATGTTGAGATGGAGTACCTAATAATAACCAGAGGCGTTAAAACAATACAACATCACGCTTGGTGAATGTGGTGAGTTGATATATTTCATAAGTTTTTAATGAATTGTTGACAACCTAACAAATAATCATATCGGCACTCGGAAAGTCGGCTAACAATAAGTCTGCGGTGTGGTTTTATGAATAAAGGCTTGAAATTATTCGTCGATTGAAAATATACAATCCATAACCAAGGATCTATATGTTTTTTTCTTTAACATTTTACGAACGGAGCCAATGAAATTTAAAGTGTGCTAAATTTTGACACAAGTTGAAGAGTTATTTTACCGTAATATATTTATTTTTAATCCAACGTATCTTAGCTGAGGGAAGAACTCATTTCTGGACGCTAATGGCCAAGCCCATATTTATATTTCCATATGCCCTTCCAACTTTGTGACATTTTCTTGTTTTCGGTCCGGCAATCATTTTTTAGGCCGAGTTTAATTTGGAGTGAGTCATCATTTATAATTAGTAACGGACCTAATGGGACCTTATAGATATATGAAATTCCGGTAAGGTCTGCACACAAAATGGATACATATACTGTAAATGTAATGTGTGACTATAATTATAATTACAATGTTCATTCATAGTTATATCATGTGTGCACGTATTTTGTCTAGTTGCATCAGCATTTTTGGCTATTAGTGCCTACTGTGTATTACAATTTTTGTTGGTCAGACATTTTCTTAGCTTGTATAATTAGAACATTGTTTATTGAAAAAATGTTACGGAATATCTTAGTATTAAATTGAAATTATCCGATTTTTCGCGATATAAAATTGTAAAGTATATTTTTTTATTAGTTCGAATTGCATAAAAGTTTGACAAGTAAGACGCATTAAATGTCGGGGTAAAATTAGAAATTCTACAAATTTGTATAAGCAACATTATTTTTTAAGTAGATTAGGAAAAACAGCTTTATCGCCCTTAATGGAAAATTTACTGTTAAATTGAAAAACGAAAAACACTAATGAACGGAAAACGATTATTAATGTCATATGATAAAAGTCATGAAACATATGCATGAAGATTTAAAGGAGATAAATATTCAAAATTTCGGATCGGTATTATCTTTACAGTATTTTGAACTATATAATATCTATGTGACAGCAGATTCTTGTAGTGCCCAGTAGTGACGTAACGGTTAGGCACGTGATGATCACGTGGTATATACAATGACAGATAGCGTTGCCTATGATTCGGAGTTCAATGGACTTTGAAGTTTGGATTAAAAATGGTTGACAATGAATTGAGTAACTAATATTTAAGTAAGTTAAGAATCCATTCGATTATATTGACCACACCATACAGATCTACTGTCCTGAATTTATATGTATTAATAGCAACAACATAAGGGTACATTCGTAAAATATCCTACCATCTTTTAGTAAACCAAAAAATAAATGTGAAGATGTGTCTGTGCACTTGGACAAAGTTTAAACAATGCCAGCGCTAAAAGCGCTTTCATTCGCAGCGAAGAAAACAATCAATCTTGTAGCACGTTCACACGTGTCGGAAACACAGATTATAACAACACTCCACTGCACGCCATTGTGAATTAGGGATGTTATGGTAATGAAATTTCGGATCCGGATATGGATGTATGAATAAAATTATACAGATGTCGGATAATTTCGGTTACGAATATTAGATGAATTACACCTTTGAAAAAAAATATAATGTATTTACAAAGTTTGACTTTGTTTCTAGGTTTTATGTGATTTTATAATCAGGGAGAAAACTAATTAAATAATAAAAACTGTCTAAAATAAGAACATCACGGCTAATGTATCGTCTCAGTCAGCGTAAACCAATCATAAAGTGCTTTTTTACACTTTTTTATCGGATTCGGTTTAGGATATATTTTTATTTCGGAAATCCGATAGTTTCGGTTACGGTTACGGAGCTGCATAACATCCCTGTTGTGAATCTAGATTAGAAAATATAACGTTTCTTTCTCTGAGAATTTTAAATAGAGATTTGTCTAATTGTGATGTGTAATTACAGATTAGGTTAATGATAAATTGCAGGATTATCTGTTTTAACGTGTTTGTTCCAATTAATGTTTTGCAGTTTGTAACAATTGTGTTGTTTTCATGTTGAATTTCTCTGTTTGAAAGCGAGGAGATATTTAATGAAACGGTAATAAAAACGTTGATATAAAAAGTTTCTTTCCCGGATACGGCGTCGGATTGACGACTTCTCTGGTGCTGCAAAGATATTGTATTTCTCACACAGCGGTAACTCGTACTTGTATATGGGGCATCCTTTCAAGATCTTGCAGATCACGCTCCAGTAATGCCATCTTATATAAGGGAACAAAAACTTACTTAAGAAAATAGATAACAGGCATATTCAGTATTTTTACAAGAGCGAGCTTTATATGACAAGATATAGAGTTAGTTATCGACTAGGTACAAAAATCTCGGATAAAAAAATTTCTTCGCAATGTCCCCTCTATAATGACGCATTTGAAGAGAAGAGGAGATTTCGTAGGGGTCGTGGTCTCCTATCTGCAAATCGTACACGTCAAATTGGCAAACTTATAAAGTTGACCTCTTCGGTCACATTCTGACTGCGATGGCACCTGAATATAACTTTACAAATTAAATATTATATTGTACTAACACCCTTCGACCTCGTTAGGGATGAACAATTACTTACTTCATGATTATTCAAAATTTTATATTTTTTGCCTAGATTAGACTTCATTAAGTTTACTGAAATTTTATCTACGCAAATCTACGTAATCACGTGTCCTCATTACAGACAAATATTTTCAAAAAAGGTGAAATTGATGTCAGTGTTCAATAAAACGAATATTTAATATGACAACTGTCAAATAAATGGAATGTACAGACAGACGCTACAGATTTATATAGTAGTATATATGTTTTTGTCAATTTCAAAGGCAAAGTTACTCCATTATAATTTAAAACACCAGCTACCACTATGAATGCGTAACCACAAATGTATGATATATGAACTGATGGAGTATGCTAACACTGTAGGTCCAATAATTTGTAGTCGTAATGGACACGGATTACACAATACAGCACTTAAAGCGCTTCCATTTGAAACGAAGAAGCGATCAATCTTGCTGTACACTAGACGCGACAGTGCTGTCGGCAGTACACTATCTCGGTGTCGCGACGGACTGGGAACAGCAACGACCGTCACTAAGCAAACATTATTTATTTACAGAGAGTTATTGTTTAGAGCAAAGTTTTTATAACTATTTACTGGCCGACGCTTAACTTCCAGAACCATAATCGGTTACATTCAGAAATCGTAAATAAATGTCATTTTATTACAATGTTACCATGTTTTTTTTATTAACTCTCTTTCTTGTATGTCTGTCCGGGTGGAATTTTGTAGTTGATTTCAAATTAACTTCCCGATGAGCTAGATACCTACTGCAAATTTGGACCGTAGCTTAGAAGTGGATGACAACGCATGAAAATGTGAAATTTCATGTTTTGGAGAAACCCGGGCTGTAAACCGCTGATGGGTTTTAAACCAAGCACAGACACACCATGAATAGTAGATGACAGCCGTAGACACACCATAAATAGTATTTTATGATAGTATAGATAGAGCTGTTTCATACACTACAATTACTTACTTAAATTATTTGGATGAACTGGTACATAGTGATTTGTTACCTGTTGTTTTATATATTCTATTATATTCACTGTGTTCAAGGGCTACATTCAATATTATTTATATAATCAGTAACAAGATAGAGCAGTCACTTATTGATCTAATAGTAATATTGCCACCAAATGCTTATTTTTTAACCTACACCATGGTTTGACTGGACTGACTGGTTGCATTGAAACACGAAGTGTAAATAAATAAATATTACATTTACAGACAACGATGCAAGGAATTTTATGATTGGGTTACGTTTACCGCGCATATTAGACGATTGAATTGCCTTGAGTATTTTCGCCAACGTCTCCTAGAGTGAAATGAGAGGTTACATAAAATTTTTACCTGTTCAAACATAACAAAATCGTTAAAGATGTCCACCGGCACGCAGTTACGAGCGTTTCGTGCGTACTAAGGCGGAGTTTTATCTTAACCAATATATTTAATTACGGCCCTAAATCTTGATCAGAGGAAGTAAAAGGCCTTACTACTGAGACGGAGAAACATTGTAAACACAAGATCTGTACGTGGCCACTTTACGTAAGAGAATTATGTAATTTTAGACCGCAGTCCTTAAGGGCTTCAAATGTAATGTTTTTACTTCTAGGTTGAATGTCTATTTAGTGGACCGTATTCTCATACTAATGACAACTTTATTCCTTGTTACGTTGTGGTCAGTTTACTATTTTCAGGAAACAAAATGTTATAACTACCCCATATTCAGTTATAACACAAGGTTATGTAATTTGTATCTCGTTACAGTTAATTAATTATTCATTTGTGGGATAAAGCAATAAAATAACTCAGTTTCCAAATTATAAAACGTGTACCTACTAAAGTAAAATTAAAGTAAATTAACTAAGTAAATTAACTTTGTAAGGCTAATGTAAACTTGGTAATTGTTGTAGTAATCTATATTGTTATTGGCAATTTCTAATCATGAAAGGAGAGCGCAATATGCGAAATTTATTGTAAATATACGTAAAGAATGAAAAAAAAAACAACATCATAATAAAGTTTTATTTCTAAATAATCAAAAACATTCTACAATCAAATACAAAAAACATTACAATACGTATCCTCAAAAGCATTAATAAATATTTAACTTCATATAAATTTAAGTAGTTTGTATTGGATATGACAATAATGTTTTTTTTATAATGAAATTTTATTATTACTTCAACAATACAATTACATACGTTTAATTATGCGTTTATTTTAAACGCACACGAAACAAACACAACATTAATATCTTGCTAGGAACAATTGTAAAAAAAACTCACGCTAAGAGTATTACATACATACAGCGTCCGGTGGTGGTACGGAAAAATATCCTTCGAACTAGTCAGAATAGAATTGGGTGAGGTGTGAATTAAATCATTGTCGTTTTTAAAAATTTAAACCTAGAGTAAAATAAGTATTAATTTACTTTGTAACAATCCGCAAGCACAATGTGTGATGGTATATACTTCTATAACACAAAGTTGGAAGTATGCAATGTCTTTGCGGCTAACACTAGTAGAATCTACTCACCCTGAGGGTGCTCCGTTTCGGAGCGAACCACGTGTCGGTGACGGTATGTATGTTGGTATATACTTTTATTTATTTATCATAAATGCATGTTTTCCTTTGTGGGAGGGAGGGAGGTTCTATGCATGTATAGAAGTATATACCATCACACATTGTGCTTGCGGATTGTTGCAAAGTTAATTAAAACTAATTTAATAACAATGAATTTCCGCAAAGTAACTCCTGATACTATCAAGTATATCCAATCTAGAACTCGGAACATAATATTCATGGATCGTAAGTAATTACGATATAATTTATTAAGCATTCGCGGATTGCGTCCGATGTGTCTGCTAGAAATGGAAATGAATAAAATGGAGCAATAACCCGCGGCGTAGAAAGTACAAGTTTCAAGCACTACCTATAAACGCCGTCAGTAGCTTTTAGATTCAGTTGCAAAAACTACTGATAAATCGTTTATTTTTAAATATTGTAAGTCAATGCTTGACTTACAATTCCATGTAACAGTAATAAGTATATTACTTGTTGAACTTAAGACATTCACACTATAATCGGACGCAATTCGCACTTGCTCTGGGGCATGCATCACATACATTATCACGTTCCTCGTTACATATTATAAGAAAATTATTCAATTGAATAATGGGCTCACAGATTTCTTGCTCGTTTATAAGGCCCCTTGCACACGACAGACAGTTAATGCCAGATTTTTTTGTCGGGAGACCTTGAAAGAATACACTAATAAGAATTGGTAGTAACCAACGTACACCGTTCTACGATAAACAGTGACTGTGGACCGATAGACATAGATATATAAATAGAAAAGATGGTTACTGTAAAACAATAAGCATAAGGTTCGAGTCAATAGAAAAAAAACGATAAAACGATTTTGAAAAAAAAAAATCCTGGGCCTAAAAAGTCTATCGTGTGCGCGGGGGTCTAATATACATATATTATAATGATTACAAAAAATAGTAACAACAATATATATTCCGTAACAATTAAAGTTACAAACAATACCGGAGCCAGAATGACGAAGCGTAGTGCTATAAAAGTAAAACGCGCACCGCTCTGGATGTACGCGCTGATAATTTCGTCAATTAAAATAACAAAACTTGAGCCAGCTACGTCAAAACGGTCAAAAGATCAAGTCATTATCACGTATCAGTGTACGCAACGTTACCATTTAAATTTTCCTATTGTTATTAAATAACAAAACATGTCTATCATAACCATTATTACCGCTATCAATATAATAAATAAATTTATGATTAACACAAATAATAATTATTATTGAACAGTACAGATAGAGATACGATTGAAAAAATCGCTTCTATTTCAGATGTAAAACACTTAAAAAACGAATGAAAATCTATTAAATACTTTTGTATTAATTAAGTGAAGGTTTTTTTTATGTTACCAGTCGACGAAAGAACAGACGAGCTGTTTAACGATGAGGGGTCCCCGTTGCTTATGTACAGCAGGGTTGTTATGGAGCTCCGTAACCGTGACCGAAGCTATCGGATATCCGAAATAAAAATATATACAAAACTGTAACCGAATCCGATAAAAAAGTTTCGGATAATTTCGGGCAGAGGCAGTCTTAATAAACCACGTAATGTCCCTTTCGCCGGCCGAGCCGTTACACTAGGCACGTCGCTCTGTCTTTAGATCATTTTTATTATTAAATTTTCAAGGCTAGTGTTTTTTTTTCTGTTATTATACCACAATACCACATAATACCTAGAAATAAAATCAAATCCTCTAAATACATTATAATTTTTTTCCAGTCGTAAATCATGTAATATCCATAACTGAAATTATCCGAAACAATTGGATAATCCGAAATAATTTCATCCGTAACCTAAATCGGTAAAATATTATTCATATATCTGTATCCATATCCATATCCAGATGCGAAATTTCATATCCATAACATCCCTCATGAACAGTACATCACTGAATCGGTAATGCCAAAGGCATCGCCGACGCGTTGCCCACTGAAAACGTAGCGGGAAACTCGCATTACTGCTGGCACTCCCTCTTAGACATTTATTATATAAATATAATAACCAATATTTATAAATATTGTAATTTAAATTAGGAATGTCAAGTACCTGTCAAGAGAAGCAAGTACGTTATTCAATTATATAAATTATATAATATTTATATAATCGACTAAAGTCGATTTTGTCACAAGTTTTCAATTGATACAAATTTTATCTTTACCACCGACCCGCCCCAGCTTCGCGCAGGTGCAATACGAGTAATGGAAAAAATGAATGGTTCGCATAGCAAACTGTACGCGGCAATTCATGTGGTTTTCACCGATAGATTGGGTTATACGGGTTAAGATTTGAGTTAAAATGGAAAATTTATAAAACCTCACATGAAAACGAGTAACAATTTTTCCGGGTGTGTTTATTATATGTCGTTAAGGATGATGTATCACGACGCAGAGCGCGAGCGGGTCACCTGGCCACTGTTATTATGACATCTGACGTCTTAGCTAGCCACTACGACCAGTATGTAAATGTATATAACATGTAACTACTGTTTTAGTCCGAATTATTTATTAAATCTGCTTACACATGAACTGCAATGGCCGTTTAAATCCAGGTGGAGACCATTCCCTTAAATACTATTATTATATAAAACCCCAAAGTGTGACCTGAATCTACTTATAGATGTCGTGACAAATAAAAAATCTCTTAAATATTAACAGCTTAAATATTAAATATTCCTTACTTTAATTTTATAATACTTTGACATAATGCTTAAAACTAACACAATGTTATACAGAAGGCACTAACGGTCAAAAGAATCTATTATTTTTAATGCGATTCGAATTTTTTTGAGATTCCGGTCTCTTCCGTCAAAATAGTTATTATTCAACTATTCAAAAGTATACTGTCCAATTTGATAAAATAACATTTAATTTTTCACCACTGTCAATTAAGTTAAAAGAAACATGCATATTACGTGGATCTGAAGTTTGAGAGAATTGCCCGATTATTTAAGCAATTTTTATAGATAAAATAATCGGGCAATTTCAAGCAATTCTTGCTCGCTTTTACTAAAAAAGCCTGTTTACATCACTATTACTTTTTAGTGCTTACTTGCTCAAGTTACTATAATATTAAACTTACGTTTGATATAATATTGGTGATACATCAAATTACCCAAGGTAAAATGTATTTCTAAGTAGGAGGTAGGTAAGATATAACACAGGTTAGGATAAATTAACAGAGCATAATAAATATTTACAGGTCTACTGCACTTCAGCCTTAGTACGTAGATGTTGAGCTGCTTGAAAGGTGTTATGCATCAGCATAGCCACTGTCATAGGACCCACACCTCCCGGCACTGGCGTTATAGCACCCGCTATCTTACTCACCTCTGATTTAAGAAAAAAAAAAGAAAAAATACATTTAAAAAATTGTTGTGAGATAATTTCGGATTGTAGAATAATTTCTTTCAACTGACTCTTACAAATTTCCTATGGTATCACTGTAAGGTGTATGAAATTTATTTTCAGCAGAGCCAATGAAGAAGCTTATATGCCATATGACATTTAAATATACACAGTTATCAGAATATGGAGAAATTCAGAATAAACAATGCAAAAATGTTCACAGGGGAGGGAAAGAAAATGAGGGTTTTCGCCGGGAGAAGTATATTAATTGTGTTTTTCGTGTAGCTAAAGATAATGTGTGGGCAAGTTTATTTCTTTCGTGTATTCATTCATTCGTTCATCCGTTCATTTATCTATTATATATATAGACAAAGACAAAACAGCGAACTGAACTATTTTTCTGCTCTATTTACAAATTGATTTTTTTTTGATTATTTTCTTCTAGGAATTGGGGAGCTTACGAGTTTAAAAAAAACATTTGCAAAGAGAACTTTATTTAACTAGGCGTACATTAGTTTTATTAATTCACTAATTTAGTTCATTCTTTCAATTTATTGATTCACTCGTTTCGCTTATTCATTCATTTTATTCCATTCCACGTTTTCCTCATTCATTAAATGCATTAATTACGAAAGATCATTAATTAATCGATAGAGTTAATAAAACAATTCTTACCTTCATAGTCAACGTCCCCGACTAGCTTCGTTTTTCCATTCTCATCCGTGATTCTCGTAATTCCGACGTCTATGACTGTCGCGCCCGGTTTCACCATGTGGCTCTTAATAAGTTTCGGTACGCCTAAGAGTAGGAAATTAGATATTGTTGTTAATTACATCCGTGTAACCTTGGGTGTGCGTTACTAAATGTATTAAATATTATGCTAGTGATAGATAAGTATTGCGGCATGTGCTATTCGTCAAAACTGTGCGAAAAAACAATGGTTCTGACTGATAAACGGTCGTAATGGTTTCATCGTTGCTCCATAGTATGAGATAAATGATGACATTTTTGATCGTATCATTCTATACAGATCTATATTTATCATACATTAGGACTAGGTTCAGGGAACTGTTTCTTTATGTAAATAACCAAAAAATTATTAGATGGACCGGATGGACACGGGACGGTAAGTTTTCACCACCATCTATGGACATCTACATCACCGACGCAATGTCGGTCAAAAAAGAATCGATTAAACATTGCACCGTTGTATCTGAAGGATAGGTGGTAAGTAACCAGACAGGTACAGAATCCGATTATCATGTACTGGAGCCATCGGTTTTAAAAGTTGTGGTAAACGCCTATCGACCTAAGTGAAATCGTAGGATAACTGCTAAATTCCTAAGTTTATTTTAATATAATGCCGACCTGTTTTTATAATAACATTAAAATTTTTGGTCTCAAATAGATTACGTCGCCAAATAAAATTTTCCACATATCATTTTTAATGCGTCTATTTGTGATCGTGTAACTACTGAACTAGTTGACGGATTAAGTTTATATTTACACGATATATATGTTTATGAGACAATAGTCCACAGGTGGTATTTTACTCAAATTAGTTATAAATCTTCTATCTTATGCAGAAGAATGTCTACAGCTTATCTAGCTTGGCTCCCTAGGATCAATACATATGTTATTATTATTATTGATATTCTTGCACATCCATGTATTGAAAATATTTGAAACTCGTCTCGATTAACTTCATAAAAGATGAAGTTCTTGTTCATTTGTTACATCCCTGCATCCCTCTGAACAAACTTTATCCTCTAAACAACCGTCCCAAATGAATTAACGTCGATGTTTTGAGAAATGTACAAAGTTGAAACACTGTTCAAAACGCGACATGTCGTTTTGATTGTCAGTAAACAGTTTACAGAAGATATTTATTAGCTGTTAGAATGTAGCGAGAGGTGAGGTTTGCGAGTGACGTATTAGATTTACCTACGTTTTCTGATATACATTTTATAATTAACTAGGTGTGCCCGCGAATTCGTCCGCGTGGAATTTAACAAAAAAGTTATTTAGTAGAAATAAAAGTAGCCTAAGTTACTCCTTATTACATCAGCTACCTGCCAATGAAAGTCTCGTCAAAATCGGTCCAGCCGTTTCAGAGATTAGCCGGAACAAACAGACAGACAGACAGACAAAAATTGTAAAAAATGTCATTTTGGTATACATATGTACCGTATATACATTCATATGCATGTAGTAAAAAGCGGTTATTTTAATATTACAAACAGACACTTCAATTTTATTTATTACTATAGACATATATATATATAATATAAAAGCAAAGCTACTTGGTGTCAAATTTTAGAATCCTACTCGACCGAATCAACTCGTTATGGCGTATTATATTCAACATAATGAGAGAGAACGCGGGAGACCTCCCATGCGGTAAACCGAACAAGTTAAATCTGCAGTTGGCGGTGCATGAACGCAACAGAATGTCTGCTAATAGGCAAATTTGGCGAGATATCGTGACGCAAGATTCATCGGTCACCGAAAATGTCACATAATGACCACGGCCGCACTATCAAGAATTGTTACGACAAAAAAGAAGGTTCTCCATAATGCTGGAAACGTAAACCTAATTCATCTGGGAACATTCCCTTCTTATTTCCAACAATAAACATCGAGTTATTGGGTCACGGTTGTAACTAACAACAGTAGAATTAATAACCAATTGCCTTGCACTCGACTGATGTAAACAAGGCACTGATATGAATACGGATCCGAATAAGACAAGTGATCCATCTCGTTTATGGTTTGATGTGCCCACGGAAACTTAAACAAAATTCTATAACCCTGGTATCCAAAACATACTGAACCAAACATTCTGTACTTAACCGACCATAAAATTGGGATGAATAAAAAACAGTAGCAATGATAAGCCGTGTTTACCTAGTAGCTTGAATATCGGTCTTCCGATCGGTGTATCAAGGTTCGTTTCCTGTTTCGTGTTTCGTAATTTATGTGTGTAATCAATTGCCACACGCTTCGATGAGGGCATCTTGTAGAAATCTTCAAACCTAAGGGTACTTTACACAAAGATGTGTGAAGTGTTCGTACCCGTGAATAACCTCACATAGCCATCACAACAATAAATGTTGATTTGATATGATAAAGCTATTGGTATATAGTATTGTATTATAGCTATATATATATTAATATAGCTATTGGTATATAGTTTTGAAAAGTTATTGGTAGGCCAACAATACAAACGTGATAATCTAGTAGTTGGAATGTCGGTCTCCCACACTGAAGACTCGAGTTCGAATCCTGAATTGAATTGAGTATTACAAGTTAATTAACACCGGTTTCGTGAACTAAAGCATCGTGAGATAACCTGTTGCACATGATAATTTGACATAATGTTCTCAAAAGACTTGGCAGACTATGGCCTTAATCCCTTTCATAGTGAGAGAAGACCGGAGGCTAACACTGGTACAAATTTTGGATGATTCCAACATACCTGTCGCAGTGATGATAATATCAGCATGCCGGCAGTAGAACTCCAGTTGATCGGTGGGGGTGTACCGATGGCAGATGGTGACTGTTGCGTCCATACCTAAGCCGTTGTCGTGGTTCTTGTCGCTGTGCAACATCATCGCAATAGGTAGCCCGACGTTCTTAGATCTGCCTACTACCACCGCCGACTTGCCGAAAGTTTCGATTTTAAATCTGAAAATAGTCTTATATATATATAAACAGTAACTAAGAAGACATAATTAGATATAATTACCGTTAAATTCAGTTGGTAAGCAACAAAAATATTACAAATTGCAATTGAATGACCTAATTACCCCTATCGCCTATCCACCGATGCACGGCGAGTATCAAATTCAAATTTATTTAATTATATATGTACATATTTTGTAAATTGACTTATGCACGTTATTTTTTGCTATCACTACAGTTTCGAAAAGGTGATTTAATATCGAGGAAAAGAAGCTGAGAAAGAAACTTCTCAGCACATCCATTATTTTAAATATCTCTAAGGTAAAGATGACGTTGATTTGCTGTAAAGTAAGTTTTATAAGTAAAATGACTTCTAGTGTAGTCAAGAGAGACAGAGGATTTTTCTAAGTTACTGCCCTTAACCATCCAAGGCTACATACAACATACACATACACATACATACACATACAACAACTGGAATTGTAGTTAACTGGTAATTTAAACAAATAAGAAGTAAATAGATACTCCAATTATCCTCATTAACTTATTATTTATTTAATTGCATCCTAGACTGAACTGTTGTTTCTATTTGTTAAATAGGAGCCTTTAGGTTACTAGATCATAATATATAAGTAAACAGATAATCATGATATCAACATCTTTGAATGGGGAAGATTGATAATAACAGACAATCATGATACAAGTACATAAATAAGTACCAACCAAGGTCTCAACAATATTATATATAGATTAGATTTCTCATATACCTACTATGTCTTTGTAATTCTTCTGTATGTACCTATAAACTGTACTGGTAAAAGTTGCTAATTATAAATAATATTTATCCAAAAACATTTGATATGTGGCATTGTATTGAATAAAACAGTTACTGACACAAAAAAATAATTTGCAAGTATTTATCACTGGTTGTTTTTCATGACATTTTTAATTACGTAATAAGTAAGCAATCATATTATTCGTGTGTTGAATAGTGACTAAATGTAATGTCACTGTTACATTTATTTAGCCATAAATAAATGAAATAAAACATGAGTGCACTAAAACTACTATGAAACTATTATAATTCATAAAAAGAAACTACAAAATACCTTTTCAACATTTCCACAACTCCGAGAGCCGTTGCTGGTACTAAAGCTGGCATATCCAAACATAGTTGACCAACATTGATGATGTGAAATCCATCTACATCCTTTTCTGGAGCAACTGCATTGCACACTCTTCTCTCATCCATTGTGCCAGGTAATGGTAATTGAACTAATATACCATCTATGTTGTTGTCATTATTTAAGGCCTTGATAGCAGCAATCAGTTCTTCCTCTGACATCGCAGCATTATATCTGACAGTTTCTGCCGTTATCCCAACCTCAATAGCGGATGTTATTTTGTTTTTAACATATGTTTCACTCGCTGGATTGTCACCAACAAGGACACAACGTAATGATGGAGCTCGGCAACCACTGGCCATCCATTGAGCAATCCTTCCTTTTAACTCATCCTTCACTTCCTTGGCCAAGGCCTTGCCGTCTAAGACTCTAGCCATTATTCTATGAAACAAATAAAGTAACATAAAATAGAAATCATAGCAAATAGAAACCTATTCATGAATAGAATCATATGCTACAACTGTACTACTGAAAAAAAATACAATTAGGAAGAATTAAAAAAAAATAAGGAAACTGACATACACACACATATTGTTACTCAACATAATACTTTAGTTAAAAAATAAATCACACAGATAAAGCGTTACAGTAATTTTGCTGACTTTAGGATTTATCTTTACCTGGCTGAGCCGAAGGAATCAAGATATGTGTGACTTCTCATTGTGGGAATCAGAAATGTACTGACTATCCGAAAACAAATGGTTTGCCTCATCGCTTACTGTTGACGTACATAGGTCATTAGGTCATATTATCTAAACAACGATAAAAGACTTATTTATTACATACAAAAGTTACTTGAAAACTGAACTGGATATTTCTACATTTTAATCTTTAAAAGGTAATAAATTGGTACAGATATGTAGCAAAGGTTGAAAGATCACAGCATATCACATATGGCATTCACTGGTGGGACCGAGTACAAACCAGTTCAATTTAAAATATGAAAAGAAAATAAATCCAGTTATTTCAAGTTTACAATTAGCATATCCTTTAAGTGAATATAAAAATTACTGAATGTTTTTGAGAATGTGACACAACAAATTGAGATTTATGCACAGCTCATACAACAAAAATTTGATTATATTTCAAAATATTTTCAAATATTGCTAGCAAAATATTTATAACTATTTGTATTTGTTATTTTTTTTATCTTACTAGTCAAATTCAATGTGATATATACAATTATTTATTTCTTGTACAGTTTATATTAAATATCTATTAAATCCATCGTATTCATATGTATAAACTATTAATGATAAGCTTGGAAAAAAAATGTTAACATAAGTTTATCAATATTATTATCATTTACTTTTGTAAATTTTGTAATAACAGGCACTAATGATTATGATACTGGAAAAAATATTGATGCACCTGACTTAATACAAATAAGCTGGTACTTACAAAAATTAATGAAGTATATAGTGATAGTATATGACTAAGTATATAGTGAATATATTAACAAAAACACAATTATGTTGAAGCACAGATGCTAAGAACATCAATAACAGGTAATACCAATATATATTTGAGTCAAATGACCCATTATGATCACAAAATAAGCACTATTTATCAACATCTAAGATAATATCCTGAGCATATTTTCAAACAAACTGAACAGAATAGATGTTTCCAATACCTTTCTGAACACAATGTAGGCATCACATCTAACAATAATTTTATGTGTAATAGAAGAATATTAGGAATATCTGAGAATGTGGTTAGTGATTAGTGAGAAGAGACTATTGATCTATTAAAATCTATATTGTAAATGTGAGGAGAACTAATTAATAACCTTATTCAAATAACTTGAGTAAAAATTGTCTTTCTTTACATAGCTGACAGTAAATACTAATAAAATGTTTGCCTTAAAAATAGAACAATTACTGCAGGTTCTGGAGATTAGTGTATTCGTTATGTGATATGAAAAGCATTTCTGCTTAACGATCCATATACCAACAAACATATTAATAACAATTGCAATAAATTACTGATTGACATAACAATTGCCATAAATTACCGATTGACACGTTAAAGCTAAGGTTCGTAATGCTACTAAATTTATAAGATTACTTTCACTGTTGTATCATGCTACATAACCTAATTACATTAGCCATAAATTTTAAAACTTGTGCCTTAACAATTTTCTGTCGTAATTCTAAGGAAGAAATCAAGTAAACAGAAAAGCAATAACAGTTCCTAATGATGAAAAAGAACACAATACACGTGTAAGTCATTCTGCTGAGAAACATATGGAAACTTCCAATCATAATAATTCTTTGTAATCAAATCATTAGAAGATCAAGCATTCGAGATAATTATTTACTTACCTTGTATTCCGGTAATTGATGTTTGCCACAAAAGAGATAAAGTACTGATTATTTTTGCAAATTTTATTACAGTCATATACACCTATTCAGAGAGCACTTAACAAGTATAACCTTTCATTCAATTCTGTCCAATTATTTTTTGCTTTGTATGGTAAAAGTACAATATCGCAATGGAAATGTTAGCTTGACCAATTTTGGCGTTGTGTTGATTTGACTGACATATATGACAGTTATGACTATCTCGTTTGACAGTTGACACCAGTAGACTAGCAAAAATACTGTTGCAAGAATTTTAGCGTTTCTCATCTCATACTAGAAAAACTTGTAAATGTTTTCTAAAAAATAGGACCGCTTTTTGGATTTATTATCCTATTTGATTTATAAATGACTTATAGAAAAATGTACAAAACTTAACAACCGGTTTATAAGCAGTTCGCAAAATTTATATAGGTACTTTCAAGAAAAAAAAGTGTAAAATTAATAGGTTTTGAGTAATTAGAAAAAAAAAACTGTTTTTATTTGGAATATTTGATTATTGTTTATTTCTATGACAATTTCTTATACCATATCTCTCGTTTTAGTATTATATTTTATATTCACATCTTTCTAGGTTCCTAACTATTATACGTTTATATATTTGTTACGAATTCAATGCACCATTGGTATTTTCATTATTTAGGTAAACAAGGTTTGTATGTACCACGTACTAAATTTACGGCGAAATATATTATTTATAAATAAAAAGGTCTTCAACTCTTGGGAAGCGTTGACAAGAGTACTCTCGTCTTTTTGAATAACTGCGGTATACTTGACAAACACATGACCATCTATCTTTGTGAACTTATCTTTTTATGGGTTGTAATATGTGTGTGAGAAACAACACTACCCAAAATCTACTTTGCTGTAAACTTCATTTAGAATTTTTAATGCGGCTATCAAGTCAACATCCCTTTAGAAACTTAGTTACCTACTGTATAACTCATGTATAAAGTCATTCTACTTTTGGACTATGAAATTATCCTAATAATGGAAGTAGATACCTGCCAAGGTAAGTAGGTATCATAAATAAAGTTTAGGTAATGACTCCACTCCTAATTATCATCCAAGATTCATGCGTCTACATAAACAACCATCGGCTGATTAAGATTTTGGCAAGTAAGATATTCGTCTTACAACAATATCAGTAAGTACAATATAAAATGTATTTTGTGACTAACTCCAACAATACATTATGCTTAATGGATGACAAATGCTAATCTAGTATAAGTTCTAAGCTTTTCATCGTATTAGTTTAATGAATGAGAAGCCCAATATAACAAAAAAGAGAGTGTAGTGAAATAAATTGTATTTCGTACATGCTTGCTTCTGATAATTATTGTATGTGCAATTAAAAGGTTAACTTTGCCCAATGGAAAAATCGTTCATTGATGACAGTTAAATCACAACATTGCATTGCAATTTTTTTAAAACTTATTGTAAATTCATCAGAAGAAAAGTGTCCATCGGATTGCAAAACATCTGATATTATCTATTTTTGTCCTCTTAGTTTTTTTATTCATTTCTTATTTCGTTTTCTATATTTTTGGTAGAAATAATATCTTTTATAATATAAACAAGTAATAAGTAGCAATTTCCGTAGCGTATGTTCTGTTGTTAACAAGCACTAATCGCGAGGCGTATGTAAGTGGGCGCGGTCGTGACGCGGATAATAGATAAACAATAGGTCAATGTCTTACTGATTAATTAAGAGAACGAACGCAATAAAAATAGTATGTTTCATATTAAAATGTAGGTAATTTCATACGTTCGACATATTAATAAACACACAAATAGGCACCTATCTACAAAGTTGTGAACTTTATATGAGTATTCAAGGACTTTTAGGTAGGTAGGAACTACAATTATTTGAACAGACATTTGAACTTTGCACGCTCGGCTTAATTTTTAGAAGACATTAAAAAGGACTACATTTAAATATTTGCATGAGCAAAGACGCTTGTTTGAAGTTTAGTCGCTTTTACGTTTCTGACTAGATCGAACAGTAGGTATTAAGAGTGAAATATTGTAAAAAGTGATGTGCACCACATTGAATTTCAAAATGGATACAATAATTATTTTTAACTAAGTAGCCTTTGCTCGCTTCGCTTCAGAAATTGTACACTTTACAAGTAGTGCACGTATCAGAAACGATTGTGAATTATTTTTAACAGGCATTTAATCAATTTAACCGTTGCACCGTTTTATTGTTTTAGGGGTCATTGTTCGTAGTTCCATAAATTAGAAAGATAACTGCAGTAAAGATAAAGTAGCTGCAGAGAATGGTAAAAATTTTGTTTTTTTTTTTGATATTAAATAATAGAATTAGAATGTCTATATTGATTTTATTTCATTTTCCGCGGAAACAGATCTATTTTCCGGGATAAAAAGACGTATACGAGGTAATGACCAGATAATGAATATAATATACGATACACGAAGTACATATATGTCAAGTATCATATAAGTATTTATCTAAAACAAGTTAACAAGTGCATAGACAGACTGCCAGTCTGTTACAAATATTTATATTCTAATTTTGATATTAATTTTTAATAAAAAATAAATGTAAGCTAAACATATCTAATCAATAAATTATTTCCATTTATAACTTTTTACTGTTAAAGGCTGATAACTTATTGCGTATTTATCTATTGCGTAAGCTATCGTAGCTGGAACTTGAGCAGAGATAGTATGAGTGAGGGCGTGACTCCGATCAGTTCGTTTTCCTCAGGAACCGTTCCCAAATATAAATCAATTTACATGCTAAAACTTATTAAAAAAGAACAAAGTCAGGGTCGAATACCACTAGTAGATATAGATTCACTATGCTTCTCTTGCATTTTTTAGAAATGATAGCAAATTAGAGCGATAAATATAAATGTCTATCAGGAATAATGTACCTATCAAAAAGGTTAAAGAGTTTTTCCTTTAGGTGCCCTAGTTCCGAATATAGTAATATCTGTATAGTATTAGTATAGATTTGTTTAAAATACTATATACCTAAATACCTGACGTATCTATAAACTTGGTTACCTTATTACAAATCAAGTTATAACTACAGATTAACATCTATAAATATTTCATATTAAATTCTTTCTATCTTGAAACTTTTAGACAAATTTATTAAGAAAGGATGAACATTTAGATTTTAATTATTATTACTTTAATGCTTACTTTGTTTTTAGAGAAGTCAAATCAAGTAATGGCATAGTTGTCGTAGGCGTCATGACCCTTCCCGTCTCTGAAATCGTAAATGTCAAATTAATAAACTCTGTAAAATCAGACAATTTATGGAAATGATATTTACGTTGGTCTCAGAAAGGCTTTTGGTACAGAGTACGTCTATTTTAATAGAAAGATGTTTTCTTTCAAGTCCTATGTTGAATTATGTGTGCTGTAAGATAAATTTAAATGATTTTCTCTAGCAAATATTCCACACGGTTCTTGAACGAAAATCAATCTGGTAATAGAAGATATACTTATTTAAAAAGTAAACACTGGTGGATCGTGTCAATTTTTGTGTAATCACACTAATTACTATTACCTATATTTTTTACCGAATTCAAACAAGATGGAGGTTCTCAATTCGTTTGTATTTTTTAAATGTTTGCTACCTCAGAACTCCGGTATTTTTTAACCGGTTTGGAAAATTCCTTTTTTAATTTGAAGAACAAATTTTATCACCCTTAAGGGTGAAAAACAGAAGATGAAACCAAGAAATTTACCTTGCTGTAACGGAAGTCGGTTTTTTTTGTTAAAATATTTACTTTGTAACGGATGATTCTAAATGTCTTCTTGCTGATCCATTACATTGCTTTAAATAGGTTGAAACCAAGTGCCTACTTAGTAAACAGTTGGTGAATCTTAATTAAATATTTTCAACGTACGTAAAAATACATTACAAAGAGCACTGTATCAATTTGTATATTGTGATATAATAATATTCACGGTAACAAACAAATTAATTTAGATGTGATGACTTACCTGCTCAGTATGAATACTGGAAGCGAAATTTACCTCTGCGACGCCAAATGCACGATTTAAAATCAGCCCTGTATTACGTAGAAATACACAAATATTTCACCTGCGTATAACCAACCAAAGTATATGTATATATTCCCTGTGAATTTGTTCGCTTTAAACGGAAATAACATATAAGTTTTTTTTATTGCTTCTCTTTTCTTATTGCTAATAAATATACGAATACATAATAGAAAAATAATTTACAAATTTTGCTAACATTTTAAAGACGCTCAAAATTAATTTTCACATAAAATTTTCTTTTTATCCCGATATGTTTTGTTTATGTTTCTTAAATCATTACAATGTTTAAAAATACACCTTTATCACGCCGAGTCGCATCGAATTTGTATAAATATGTAATGTATAGGTTACAACGCATTAATGACGTAATTATAATATAACTATTTATTTTAGGAATATTGATAACGTTACCGATATCATAACCACAACATGTTAGACGGTTTATGTGGTACAACTGATAGTTATGTTATTACAATGAGATGTACGACGACCCGATAGGCCAGTCAGTAGTGACCCTGCCTGCTGAGTGACGGGTCTCGGGCTCGATTCCCGGCCAGAGTAGATATTTACTTGACAGATAAATATTTGTTCTCGGATCTTGGGTGTTTATAATGTCATGTTTGTGTATGTCCATGCCACCCGCATCACATGGAATCCTTTTTTTTTTCTTTTTTTTTTTCCCAGGGGAATCCATTTACGGATGATATCCAGGACGCCCGGGTGGCAGTCCTAGACCTATGTCGGACTCGGCACTTTGGGAGTGCAATACCGTACTAAACCCCTGCGGGAGCCTTCAGC
>PDGT01000048.1:2027445-2126121 GCA_003671415.1 Megathymus violae | reverse complement strand
ACAGGATCGGACCCAGAATGGATCCCTGCGGGACACCGCAGCCGACTTGCCGCCACTCCACGGACCCCGATCGGTTCTCGAGGCCTACCCTTCGATCCGAGAGGTACGCCTCCAACATTACATGGAATCCTAGTGCGGGGTGTGAGTGTGTAATCGTTTATTATTTATTATTACTAATGACATATCTACGTATCATTTGTTGTGTTTAAGATGTAAAGGGTTCTTCCCATCTTTGAGTCCAAGCCAACCCCCGCTCCTCTGGGTATACCCTGCTGAACAACAGCGGAGGCAGGTCTCCTCTGTTGGACGTCACTGGACAGTAGATACCTGTATTCATGCATGTGGTTTTTAACCTACTTAAGTTGTAGTGTCGCAGATATATTAGTAATAAGTAGATCCCCCGCTTCCTTCTTGGGGGGTAGCGTATCGTTGATCTTTTTGGTGTGGGGACCAGGTGGTGGACGACCATGGGTGGAGGTGTCCTGTCTATGAGTTTGTTGGTGTAAATTAATTTGTTTTAATTAAAATATTTTTTTTATTTCAATTTATGAAATAAAAGGCAACGCTTCGCCGTCATTCTCTCACGTAAGAATAAAAAATATCTATGTGTATTTAAAGTTAATAAAGTACCAATTAAAACAAAGACCAAACAACATAACTTTATATTCTTAATCATACCACACAACATTTTATATTTATACAATGCTATTAATGTATTCAATATGTAATAATTTGTTTTTAATTATCACTATTCAGAGATTTTTGACGGAGGTATTGAAACTCAACATTATTCATTTCCTCCATCTTTAGGTAAATATACTTTACTTATTGCGATCCCTCGTAATTTGTCAAAAGAACCTTTTAAAATAAGCAATGAAAAATACCTTTTACGGCAATCAACAGTGATTTAGCTTTTCTGGAAGAATAATAAATGAAATGAAATTATTTTATGAATCTCATTATAAACGAAAAGTTCCCATTTGAGCTTATTATTTTTATTTCTCTCTTTTCCACCTTCAAATTGTTTAATAAGATAATTAGATTGTTCGGTAAAGGAAAATGTTTTATGAACGGCATCGCTATTATGTCAGTTGCTGATAGTGTCATCATGACATTTGGAAAGATTTTCCTGATTTTTTTTTACTTATGTATATTGAAAGTTTGGTTGTTCAGGTATTAAATTTGATTAAATTAATCTCAGTAGTCGTATAGTCTGACTGCGCACCACCACTGAACCTTATGTACACAATATACCCACCATTTCCTTTTTGTTACTTCTACCCTCTAGCTACAACAACCATGTTTTTATGTAGGTGTATCTTGTATGTGATATTGCGAATGAAATACGTATGAAATATTTCACGGTTGGTTTTAAAAGTAGGGTGGTAGGCGCAAAATACCAGGCAGGAAAAATATCCAACCACTGTGCAAGTACCCTCAGAATTAAACTGAGTGACAGAGTTCAGCGATTTCCTACAGGAAGGCCCTTGGCCTCACCTTGTTTGGTAGAGTATAGGGAAGGTTTGTTTGGACTCAACGGTTGATGGATATATGGTTGATACTTTAAGCCCAAAAATTACATTAAATTGCATTTTAGGTTTGTTACTAATTACTATTGATTTTACACTCGATTTTATGGATTTATTTGTGATTTTAGTTTTTCTCATGAGTTATTTACTTGTACATGTAACTACTTTATCTAAGCGGAATAAAATTTTAATGATATTTTTTTTTTCAAATTTGTCATATAATTGATTAGCTATCGAGCACTGGTCCAGTCCGTCACTTTATTCGCAATTACAAATATTCAGGACTTCCGACAAAAGTTTAATATCGCGTGGATTGCGTAGTCGTTTATCAATTTCATAAAAAAAGTTTCTTGACGTTTCATCTTCCGGGACTATTTAAGGTAGTAATTTGTTGAAGCGATGGTGTAATTTGGCTTTCGAAAAGTACTTGTAAAATCCAACTTCGAATAAATATTAATTCATTGATTAATACATATCAATAAAGAAAATAGTTACCAATAATGTTACTAGAACGAGAGACTTTGATCCTTAAAATTTAATTACATTTTTTTCTTTTTCTTCTTGTTTTAGCTAATAATCCTGAATCCGAATTGGAGTTTTAAGCGGGAATTGATCTGCTGGGTTCGGCATGAATAAAGTTACCTATTGTATATGGCCGTTCAACCCCTAATATTCAATTAAAAGTTTAATTTTCTGAAACCGTCAGCAATATGTTTTATGTTTACGCCGCCTCAGTCAAAGGTGTAATTTTATTAACTCAGTTTATTAACTCATCGTTTGGTTATTACAACATGTATACCTGCTAATAAGAAATTATTATCCAAGGGACGTGTGTCAATTCTTATAAGTCGGATATGGCTTACACGTTACACGGTTTTCATGAATTGTAGGTTCTAACTTCAATTTACAATATTTATTTGCAACATTTTCAAACAAAATTCAATCAATTTGATTATCATCTTATTTATTCAAATGGACAGTATTGCTGGCGTCATGATTAGATCTTTTTACATGTTTATTATTCGTAAATCGGCGGTAGAAACATTTCCACAAGAAATCATTATTTTAACAATAATTATAAACAAAACGTATAACAGTTTCTGCAAGAGAGGCACAATACGGACCGGCGGACGGAGGACAATACGGCAAATACGGATGCCCTCATCCTGGCATGGCGCCTGATCGTTAGCTACATTACGTTTTAGAACGATATGCCGAGTGTTGAGGCATAGCGACCGTGCTGCCATCACTCAGGTCACGTGTCGTGTTCCATTAGTAACCGTATTCATGATTGTTTTTGACATTTACCTTTTAACTTTTGTATGTGATGAATTGTACGATTCAGAAGTATAAACAGCAAGGTGTAAAGAAGTTGGAGATCGCTGTTGATACTTGCATGATGGTAGGATATTTTGCCCGCCGGGCTAGTTACCACCCTCCGTCTAAAATCGACCGTAAATTATTTCATAGGTATTTCGGTCGCAGAGTTGGAAAGCCCTTTTGATTGGCTACGTATCAGTGATACCTTTGGTGTTACTGGTGTCCAAGGGCGGCGGTGACTACCTATCTTAATATGAATAAAAAATCCATCCATCTAATAATAATAATAATAATACTCTTTATTGTTCATCATAGCACGGACATGACTTAAGAAAAATTTGTTCAACATAATTATACAATAGGCGGTCTTATCGCTAAAAAGCTATTTCTTCCAGACAACCTTAAGGTGAGAAGTTATAAGCGTAGGAATATTATCTGGTAGCAGTGTGTAATAAAGAAAATTAAATAACAGGTTAAGTATAAGATACCTAGTAGATAGGAATGATAGCATCTATTTGTATAACGAAGTTATTTGAGCAAAAAGAAGATATTTTCTGTTCTTTTTGTGTTAAGATTTATGCAGATTTTGTTCACACACTGTAAACTATCATTGGACACTTTATTCGTCACTAAGTATTGAAAATATTATGAAATGTTTCCCAAAAATTTAAACATTAACCTCCCTGGAATCTCATCAGTACGAGCTAATTTTCATTTTCCCACATTTTCTTCTATGAATTATAGATCTATTCTAACACAGGAAATCCTACTGCAAGGGCGAGTGAGTGAACTTTTACTTAATACTCTTTTACGGCATTGGATTTTCTAATCTCCTCTAAACCTTGTACCAACAAACTAAACTTAGTTTCAAAACTGTAATCTTATGTTTATAATTAATAATTAAATAATACCATTGTAACAACGAAATGTTGACGATCAATACAATCGTAGAATTTGTGTAATTTCATAATTTATTACCACTTGTTGTTTGGCCGACGCAATAATTGATTACTAATAAACGAGACTTTAATTGTATGCCGTTTCTCGGTCTGAAAATTCAGTTTGTTAATTAAAGATTATTGGCAAGCTGCGGATTTCTTTTGTGTAGAAATTAGCGAATGGGTAAAAGTCCACCAGTTATATGGTGTTTGTAATTAAATAAATCATTTGTAACCTCACATATTAGAGACATAAACAGGCACGACAGATACGACGCCAGATTTAGTCGAATTGGGGCGGCTTAGAATACTCCCCCCAATCCCATGCTGGCAGAACAGGGTGTCGTAAGAGGCGACAGAAGCCGGCCTGTTTGGTGGTCGGGCTTCGCATAAAGATTATATTATCAGTATTATTATTAAGTCATCAATATTATTAGTAGTATTATTATCTTTCCGTGAAGCCCGCCTGGCTAGCTACCGCCCTCCTGCTCGAGTCAGCCGCCAAACGACTCGTCGTGTTCCGGCTGGGGGCTTGAGAGTCAGTATTTTCTTTCTTACCTTCTTCTCATTTTCTGGCCAAGAACGCGTCGGTGATACCTTTGGTATTGCTGATGTCCATGGGCGACGGTGACCACTTTCCATTAGGTGGCTCGTCTGCTCGTTTGTCGGCATTAACATAAAAAAGTAGGATATTTGCAAAAGATGTTTACTTAGCGCACATTCAGATATTTTTTAGCATATAAATATTCAATAAAGGTCAGATATAAAAACTACATTAATTGCTTTGTTCTAAAGTACAGTAAGACGCTGTACGAAATATCAAAGTCGGTTAATTGTTTTAGGAATTATGATCGTGCAATTTACAATTTTTGCTGCATCTCTCCAAAGAATTCGATACTTCATAATCGAGTGAATTAATTGCTATCGGCTTTAAAGAGTCATTCACAACTATTGAAGTTGGTAAATTTAATAAAATATATCTTTTATGTGATCTTTACTACATAATACAAACTAAAGCCGTCTGTTTATTTGCCTCAATGCGTTAATCTAAAAATAACTTCACGGATTTTCATAGAGGTTAACGTGAAAAAAATATGAAACGAAAAATCGTTAAATATCAGTTCTTTAATTAATTCGAAGCCTTTGGGCGATATAAGAACTTCTAATACTTCTGATACTTTGCTAGTCATTTCTCTGCTAATACAAAGTGGAACAGCTTATTGGCGTATGCTGTATCCCCCCTTAATTACGAAGGGGACCTGTAATGGACCGCTCTTGAGTAAATCATATGTTTGTTTGATCGACAAATTAGCCAAATAACCCCTTCGTAATTGTCGTAATTTAATATTCGGAATATTGCTTTTAATGTTTAGTATCTATATATTCGATTTAAGAGTAATGATATGAAGATATCTTTACTACTGTAATTTATATAGAGATGTTCGTTCGGGTATGTCTCGAAATAACTCAAAATCGGCTAGACTGACCTTAATGAAAATTGGTATGTAGTGAGAACACGTGATTTCGCTGATAATAGGCTATATAAAATGTTTCTCTGTCTGTATAGTCATTTTCTTGTCAAATTTTACGATAAATATTCGTTTTATGACACACTGACGACTGACGACTGCCGAGAGAACTGAGAACACGTGATTGTTCAGACGACAGGTGTAAAATGTCGGTATACATAATGATGTGTAACCAAGGTAAAAAATTTTTTTTTTTTTAATATAATGTATTTAATATACATTATATATAATGTATTGTTAGCAGCAAAATGTCGTCACATCTGTTAAGAGGAGAGGATGGTGGACAGTCACCGCCAAGCACCTATATAAGACGATGAGCGCTCGTCTGGAGACACTTATATTTGTGGTGAACGTTTTAAGGGGAATCTCTGCCTGTTTGAATAGTCAATTCTGTTTCGTCTTGTATTTGTTTAGAATTCATTTATAAAGGTCTGCTTGATTTTCCATTTAAAATACTCGTGATCTTAATGATGTTCTTATTTTTATTTATTTAGTCCCGTTCTGTTAAGAATATATATAATTATTAGCTCAACCCGAACGAAGTCGGATGGGGCCGCTAGTAATATATAACAGATTGCATGCACATATAAACATTATTCGTTCGCCATCAGAATCTCCAATACGTAAAACTGTCGATATTCTATTGGTTTAGCAAATTCTACACGGCGTTGATTGATATGAAAACCGTAGCTTTCAAATTTACGCGTATTTTTCCACACATACTGCCCGGTCTCGTTTAGAAAAATACGACGGGCCGACGGATTTATTAAAAAGGTAGAGAAATATTTTTCAACGATATTTGTTATATAGTTATATAGATTAACTGAGCCGGCGGAAAATTTTCTGCTGATTTGTTGAACAAGCGAACTTTTTTGTCAATAACAAACTATAGAGGAACAGAAGAGCTATCTGATAAAAGGTTATGAGAACCGCCTGCTTGTGATGCACCCAATGTTGTAATAGAGGCAGGTCAATCAAAATTGTTTTCATAGCATCGTGTGAAACAACTCGTTGATGGCAACCTTTGGCTTTAAGAGATAACCCTAACCTTTTTTTATGAACAGCTGACAAGCGAGTACGGGCCATCTGATGGTAAGTGGCCACCGTGGTCCATTGACATTAGTAACACAAAATGCGCCACTAATGCGTTGTCGGCCGAGAAAAAGAAATAAATAAAGTACTCGCTCTAAAGACCCCATCCGGAACACGATGTCGTATCGCAGCTGACTCAAGAAGGAGGTTGGTAGCTAGCCAGGCAGGCGGCAAAATAATAATATCAGTAATAATATTAATGACTTAATAATAATATTGATATTATAATCTTTACGCGAAACCCTACCACCAAACAGGCCGGCTTGTGTTGCCTCTTTCGACACCTTGTTCTGCCAGCAAGAAATTTGGGTCAGTATCCTAGGCTGCCTCAATACGGCGTAAACCAAGAACTAGATTTTGTTGATAATTTAATCATAACCACAATTTTTTAAATGACCATAATCACCATATAGATCAAGGATGTCAAACATTGAATCCATTTTTTATTCCATAAGTAATTTTATATTAAAAATACATTATGAAGAAGTCTTGTCCTCGATACGCGGTCCTTTTAGGCACGGGGCCAAAGCGCACCAGTATTTATGTCGCATCCATTTATAATATACGAGTGCCAGGCAGTACCGGCACTCTTCATTAAAGTTCTTTAATTCTATTGTCAATTGTCTTAGGCCGTAATGGCAATCTCTATTCAATGCGCTCTTGATATAATGTTCGTGGTCTTACAATGAAGTTGCTGGTGGTAAAAACTTCTCTTATCCCTCGTGCGTTTTGTAATTAGAAAAGAACTCAGTATTAATATATCTCTAACATTATCAAACAACGAAATGTAGACATCCACTCAGGTGACTTAATTCCATATACCGTAAAATGTGTCATATGGTTTTAAGTAATTTGTTTCTCAACGTTGTTAGCAAATTCAGATATGCATTTTGTTTCAAAGCAACGTGATAAAGTTATTGTGCGTCCGAATCCTTACGGTTGATCCCACTAAGCCATTTATCTCTTACTGCTGGTTAAAATATAAACGTTCACACGACCACACCCCCGCAAAAAGATTTCCTGTGTTGCATGAGCGTATACAAAAATGACATCAGAATTACCCACGACTTCAGAACAAACATATGTATGTCTATTACATAACTGGCCCAGAAGCGTACCCGGGACCCTTCGCTCGGCAGGTAGATGTCATAATGGCCGTAACTGTAATTTAGCATTTCAATCGATCATCAATTTAAAGGTCTAAATATACTTATTTGGAAGTTTTATCAGTATGAACACGTATAACACTAAATCCACTGAACAAATTTAGATAATTCTTGACACATTTTACTGCAACTTATATTTTGGGTTGAATTCTAGAATACTTTCTATCTCGAAAAACGGATCAATCCCGCGGAATTTTCCAAGGCAAAGTGAGTGTGGGTTACTTGTTGAATTATAAAGTTAATTGAAGTGGAACATTAAAAAGAAACGATAATAATTAAAACTTTTTTACTGTGATGCATTTGCAGGTTTGAATTGAAAATCCCAAATTTTAAAGCTAAATCCTTCAAAATAAATAGTCGTGACTATAAAACTCAATGGGATATCAATGTCCATTCAGTCGCGATTGGATCGCTTTGCTCTTTCATGTCTAGACTAGTTTTTATAGTTTAGAATACCAGTGTTTTAATGGGATCAGATTGGGGCTTCTTTTGCGAATCCAGGTAGCAATGACTATCGATATATTAAAACCTTACTGTAGCTTCTTTTGTTAATTACACGTAAAAGAAGGAAGAGAAATGTTTCCTTGAAAAGCAAACCATAATATAATTTTAATTTTACATACATATAGAAAAAAAAAATCAATAAAGTTACAGTTACAGAATTACAGTTTGATGGTTATAATGAAGTGCAGAAATAACTGCTTAGTAATTCCATCAACTTTAGTGATAGGAATCAATTGAAAGTGATTTAAATTCCAGTGCGTTACTAGATATCTAGTGGCGAATAATTTAGAACGCATACAGATTAATCTTTAATTTTTTTTTATTGTAGGCATCATTAAAAGATAACTTTAGCAGTATTTTTTTCCCACTTAAACCCTTTGACGTATCTGGTTTTTACGGGTCTGTCCTAGAGGCTGCTGCAGTCTGCTGCCTGCTGTTGATAAACTAGTTTGGTTATTAATTAATAAGGATTAAGAGACCCTCACTAATTAATTTACTCCCAAAACCCACCAAATGTCAATGTTAGGACTAATGAACATAAATTTCATCTATCTCTTATATCTAGTTCCCAAAACATCGGGTTCTGGGAAAATCTTGTTCACTTAAATTAATTAATTAATGATTCCTAGAAATAAATATATATATACACTTCTCCGTAACTCCATTGAACCAATAACATTTAATTTACGACTGCGGGATGCGTTGCAATATTGGAACAAAAATATGCACTGATTGTAATTCATAGTATGGAATAGAATTATATTAACGAATTTTCTGTTGTATTTCAAATTTGCAAACATTGAGCGGCTATGACACAGATGATTAGAAAAGATACTTTTATGCATAAATGTGCACAATTTTCCACATACCCTCACACACAACATAAATCTTGCAAAATAAGGACCCCATTTGTCTGTTTAGTATGTGAAACTCCATTGTATAAAACTTTGTGCAATATTGAAAGTAAACTCCAACTATTTCTGTTCAGTAGATGTGGAGAATATAGAGGTTTTTTCATCGAACGGATGGAACCTTAAAAACGAGAAAGATGTTCAATTTTACAAAATATTCATTGACTTCGACAGCTTCATTCCATTCAAATAAGTTTTCTTAATTAGTCAGTTTGAAAGAGTTCCTTTATGAAGTACGCGAGTTTCTTTTAAATTATTCTTGTATTCGTTAAAGGTTCCTTCAAGATGTTTCCTTTTAATTTGATTTTTGAATATTTTCGCCCCGGCGAGTCCCGTGCGCCTTGGCTCCCTAAAATTATTTCCGATTTCAGAACTGTCTTAATTATAATTAAAGAAACCGGCTTTAATAATTTAGTACGTTATAACATTCGCAGTGAAACGTCAAGGACTTTATGATTACGATACACTTTAAAAATAATTTGTCTATAGCCCTATACATATATGATTTCTGTGATTCTAACATGATCATATTCTTATTTTTTTTATGTTTATATTTACATGAAATTTTTTTAATTTCCTATTTACCCCGAAAATTAGTCTTCAAAATCAAAATAAATATTATGAATGAATAAATTACCAAACTCAATGTTCGTATCGATTCGCAGAAAATCGTGTATGATAGCGACGGAGATACATGAGAGTCCTATAAGAATTTTTGTGTTGAACATACGGAACTTTAAAACAGATATTTTTAGTATAGTTGATAGTTACTTTGTGGAAATTCATTGTATTAAATTAGTAGTAATTTACTTTGCAACAATCCGCAAATAATGTATGATGATACATATATATTTCTATACCAACACGTGTTTCGCTCCGAAACAGAGCATCATCAGGGTAGTAGACTCTACGAGTATTAGGCTCACTTTGCGGTTACCACTCGTGATGATGCTCTGTTTCGGAGCGAAACACGTGTTGGTATAGAAATATATATGTATCATCATACATTGTTTGCGGACTGTTGCAAAGTAAATTAATACTAATTTAAGATATTTTTAAGTACATTTTCCCTATAGTCCTAAAAAAACATAAAATACATCAGGCCCGGAATTTCCAGTTTTTCCTTTCTTTTTGCTTTTTAATGAAGACAAAGAAAAGAACTGCTTAAAAATTCAAAGAGTTTCAATGTTCCCTATTCTTGGAGCGTTGGTTTAGTTTTTGACTGGAAAAAAATCGTTCGTAAAATTAAATATTCCCTGAGACATTTGACTAAGCCCGAAAGGAGTTTTGTTGTTGAGGCTGTTTAATGGTAAATGGTAAATGTTTAATGGTAATTCTTGACGTTTTTAATTTTTTCGACTATACTTTATGAAAATAAAACATGTATAGTAAAAAGATATTCCTTTAGAAAAGTAACATAAATGTATATGATCAATATTAGGTATTAGCTTTGTGTTATATTTTTGAATAGTATTTTACTACCTGCTTAGTAACAAGCACTGATAGCCAGGTATTTGTGTAACTTTAATTTTATAAACTTACTAGCTGTGCCGCGACTTCGTCCGCGTGGAATTTAACAAAAAAGTTATTTAGTAGAAATAAAAGTAGCCAAAGTTACTCCTTATTACATCAGCTACTTGCCAGTGAAAGTCCCGTCAAAATCGGTCCAGCCGCTTTTGAGATTAGCCGGAACAAACAGACAGACCGACAAACAGATAAAAATTGTAAAAAATATTATTTTGGTATATGTGTCGTATATACATTCATATGCATGTAGTAAAAAGCGGTTATTTTAATATTACAAACAGACACTCCAACTTTATTTATTAGTACCTATAGAATAACAATGTAAATGTAAATTATATAATTTATGTTAGGTATAATATTTAATTCATGTCAGTTATCATACCCGATAACATGAACTCAATTACCATAGACGTAGTGTTGAAAATCATCGTGAGTAAACTTAGGTATGTATTTCTTTGGGCGTTGTGGTATTTTAAGAGGCAATAATTAAATCTATATCCATTGCTCAAATCCATGACCAGTCCACTGCAGAGTAAGGGTCTCTCCTCGTAATTGAGGAGAGAGAGAGCGAACTCCACGCTGCTCCGATACGGATTGCGGAGAGGTTAATGATCAATACAAGTGTTGGAGTTGTCATGCCGCCCGAAAGACTCCGACATTACTGTTATTTGATGATAACTCACATGATTATTACAAACATTATTTATTTATAGATATATGTTTTTAAACATAAATAATATTTTTTTCTTTATTATTTATTTTATTTATTAGTATAGATGTGCGCTTTAGAAACAATTATCACCATGCATTGGTGAAGGAAACCGTTACAACGAAATCTGTATATTTGAAAAAGTGCCAGAATGTTCTCGAGGGTATTGAATCTGGCAGTCCATACTTAGAGAGTGTGGTGGACTTTGCCTTACACTCCTTTCGATGTGAAACTCATGTCCAAGCTCAGCAGATGCCAGTTACGAGTTGTCACGATGCTGATTCGTTAGAGGTACCCCACTATAAGACTCGAACCTTTGTCTTCCGTGCTAGAAAACAAGACTTAAATCTTCTACTTAGGTTTCTAATTCGATTGGCGACATTCAAAAATATATATCCGTCGCGTTAGTAATACAAAAATACACAGTCAGTAGAGTATACGTTTAATTCGTCGAATGGTATCATGTGAAAGTCAAAAAAATTACAATATTCCACAGAGCGTGCCGAACGCATTCTTATTGGAAATGTGTGCCCATTGTGAAACTGAAATATAAATTTAGGCCATTGTACCCTCAGGCGTGGTTCGTATTATTCAGTTACTTGGCAAATTAACGGCGTAGTATGGATCCAGTCAAAAATATTCATGTAAAGTGGGGCCAAGTTTAAATAATTAAGCTGAAACTGCAATGAAACTATATTTTTAATGTTAGCAACAGGTTTCACAGCAGGAAATTAACAGATGAGCTACCCGAGAATATTGGTCTAGGCAGGCAGTTAAAGAAACCTACTATTATGTACATATAAGTTGGCCATCATCAGGTTTAATCTGGCTGGTATAAATCCCAACGATCCCCAAAAGAAATGACCTATTGCCATTGTTTTGGCGAAAGGTTGAATCAATTATTAGTTATTAGATGTCTGTTTGTATTCAATTACCTAACCTTTTTTTTGTAAAGATTAGTAAAGTGTGGTAAATTTAGTTTTATTTTTTCGTCTTCAAATAACAGTAAACTAAGCAAAACATCCGGAGCTATTAACTTCCGGTTTGGGTTTGTAACAGTCGTTACTGCCCAACTTGGCCGGTTCGTTCGGTGTGTCCGATCTTATCGGTGGTGTACAAAAACTTTGTTTTTCATCGGATTTTCGTACTAATAGCTTTGCGTTGAATTATACCTATTTGTAAAAAGCTTTTTTGTGTTAGTATTTTCAACAAAGATTAAAGAATAAGTTTATTCAGCTTTTGTTAGAAAATTAATATATAAATACTTTGTAAATAACGTCAATTTCAGTACCTAATTATGTAAGATTTTGTGATGTTATATTGACGTTTATTAACGATTTGATGGTAATGATATAGTAATATTAAGTGTAGTATTATGACATGTGACAAAGTGTGGAGCTATGTTGTAGTGTGCGACGATCCTATACCGGTACTATGCCTGAGGTAGCAGACACGTGGTTGTCTTTCATATGCTAGTTATTCTGCAAATACAATAGTTAACCGGAATTAAAAATCAGTTATGTAATTCAAATATCCTACTGGCAGTTACAATATCAATATTGTATGAACCAACCCTCTACAAATTGGTAACTCGTGCAAGTTACGCTGTTCATAGTTCTCATATACATGAATTCATTACACGAATACAAGTTTCCAACTGCCGCATATCATAGGCGAACTTGAAGTCGGGAGTTATATTTCTTGGGAGTAAGTTTAAAGAGTAGTTGAAACTTAACTAGGTTAGGAATTTTACACAAATATCACACTTATAAACCTCATTTTACGGGAAAAGATTTCTTTGGCTTGTTGCGAATCGGATTTTTCCATGTCTCAGGGTTGATGATTGTAGATGGCTGTTCTCAATACCTGTTCAATAGCAGGACTTTAGAGCACATTGTTGAATTTGATTTTACATATAAAACGCATGTCTTATTCCGCGCTGTTTTATTATAATATTGAATATTTTAGTTTTTGTAACCATTATAAACGATTTAATTTTAATCTGTGGTAATTAAGATATTTAACCAAAATGAAATACTTCCTGCATTTTTAGTTAATTTTAATGTATCATAGCGATGAAAAAGTTTCTATATTTGCACGACGGGACTTGGCGGCGACTAAAATAACACTATACTTCGTTCAAATTGGATATGGAAACTTTGTAAACAAAGTGTTGCCTGGCAACCACAAACAAACAGGTGCACGAAAATTTTTGTTCTATTATCAGTATCTATGACCACAGATTACTTTAATATTATAACGTCTGTGGCGGCCGGCAAGCCGCGTGACGTTCCGTTATTTTTTTATTATTGTCGTTCAAGTTCAATTTTATTTATTTTACAGCAGGTAAATAATTTAAATAAATACGAATTAGTCATGAATACAAACTAAATAGCCTTTATAGAATTTATGTATATAAATCATGTTGGAAATTTTAATGTTATTAATTTTATTATTATACATATTGCGTGGAACAAAACGTTCTTGTATCGGAATATAATACGACTAAGCTGAAAAGTAAATTAGAATCATTATTGCTGTAAGGTATTAATAGTCATTTCTTTTTATAGGTATAGGCAGGCTTACCCCAAAACATAATATTTTGTGAAAATGTTACAAATCGCTTTACGAAAATAAGGTTGCGGCTGCGTGAGTTTTTCAATGACGAAATTGTTTTATGACATTAGTTTTACTTCATTTTCACGCGGTTTAAAGTTCTTATCGATCAATACTAAGTTAATTTAGGATTCACAAATAATATAATGAGTAACTTAATTTCATTAAAGCATTTGATTTACAAATACAGCTCAGTTGGTGAAAACCCTACAAAAGAATTTTAATGGTTTGTTTACAAAGTTTCCATATCCAATTTGAACGAAGTATAGGTGGTCTCTCTTTCTAGCTATTAAAGAAACTTTGCGGCAAAACCTACTAAATTACCGCCTCTAGACGAAGTGTATGAATCATAATTGTGTTTCACGAGAAGTTAGCTATTCGCATTCCTCTAAGTTATTGCGTTGTTTATCAAGGCTTTGTTGAAAGGATTGCTCTCGAATGTACTGGAAACGTGAGAAGCGGTCTTATTGTAAGTATCTTAACGAATTAAAACGACTTTTTGGTGACGTTCAAACAAGCTCAAACTAGGCTTAAAATCCTAGTTTATAGTTTGAAAACTTGACAAGTTTTTGAATGGTTCACATAAAATTGAACTGAAATTTAACATAAAAATTGGAATAGTATTTAAAATTATTACTTCAACTATAAAATTTTTAGACCTGAATAAAGCTGTCATTGACTTAAAAGATGTTAAAAGGTCCTAACATGGTCAATGGAGAATCAAACATTGCGCCGCATATTAAAATACTTTGGTTTGTGAGACATGTTGTTTCAATTACAACTTGTTTCAGTCGGCCCCAGTGAACCCTATCGAGTGAATAGGTATACAGTACGTCCACCTGTTGTTCAACAACTGTTATCAACTATGTCAATAAATGAACCATTGGTCTTGTCGAGGACTAAGATGGAATTTCTCATCTAGCAAACGTTTTCAAAGCTGCATTTAGGTCAATTAGAAAAACTTGTGGACATACGAGTATGTATGTGGCTACTATTGAAGGGGATCCATGTTGTGAATTAAATTTATACTTATGGCGTAGGAACTGACATATTCATAATTACATATATTTATAATGTATAAGGACCATACAAACCACAGCAGTAGGTGACAAACATTGTTATTCTAAATAAATTCTTCAAAACATCAGCTATTATTCATATATCATTACAGCGGAATATTCAAGTAATAGGAACGGCTGATATTATATAAGATATAGGTATAAAATTATATTCCTTATTTTTCTATAAAAATATAATATGATTGTTTCTCGAGTTGTATTTTTATACATATTTTTCTTTGAAGCAAAAATATTCTTTAGAGTACCTATTACAGTCAAGAGATTTTTCCATAAGATCTCGAAGTTAATCAGTGCCGCCTTTAGAGATATTTTGGGAATCGGATAAGAATACTTGTTATAGTATGTTAGGTTTTTACAGAAATTGTGTTATTTTGTAAAATTCCGTAATATCAGTTTGTGACGCCCAAATTAGATTTTAGGAAGTAGGTATTTTAAAATGAGGAAATTTAATTTTTCATTGTTTTTGATATTTATACGTCGGTAATTGTAATATGTCAATAATGTTATCACTAGTAGATTTCAAAAAATCTCGAATGTTTTATGAAATTCACAAATTTTCATAGTGAGAAGTTAAAAATAATATATATTTTAGGTTTGATGAATATGGAAGCATTCACGAAATCAAAATGACTTATTCAGAATTTCAATTCTATCTTGGCTTGGTAAGGTTTTACTACCGAAGTACCGGAGCGACGAATTATTTAGAGGTTGGAAAAGAAATCGTGCTATCGGCAGCAAACACGCAAAGGGCATTTCTTTTTTATGTGATCGTTTAAAAGAATTAGTGGTTTAGTAACTTAACTTATTTAACTAATATGAAAGTTAACAGTTAACGAGTTTGCAGTCCAATTGCAGCGTTGTGCCCATTGTATCCTAGGGACATCTGCAATCAACCATAAGAGGCTACAATTAGCTATATGTATTATATATGACTGTACATTATACTGGTATAATGTTGAGTTTCATGTATTCGATGATAAAACAAATAATTTGTAGGATTACTTCATTGTCTGTGTCTGTCTCGCCTTTCATTTTATTTCTTTGAACTTATTAAACGGAATAAAATAATTTAGATGACGAATACAGAGTGAACCGTAATATAATTTAAAATAATTTATAATTTATATAATACATAGTTTAGGTACAAAGTAAAATGAGACAATGTTCAAAAACTCTTTATAATTATTAAGTAATAGTGGGATAAATACTATAAAAAACAGTTGCAATAGTCTCCGATATTAGCGACCGTACTGTTTGCAAGTTAAATCGTCGACTTATATCTCTTATTTTTAGTAATGAATTAGTACTATATAATAATTCATACTTAAAACGGAAGCAACAAAATTAAAGAAAAATATCAATAAATAAATAGAGAAATTTTGTAACTACTAATAACCTTAAATAATATAGAAGTTAAAGTAGAGAGTAAAGTTCGTTTTTGTTATGATTGATCAATCAAAATCTTATTTTGTTTGCTCTAGTGTAGTGTATCACAGATTTCAGGCAGTACCGAGAAAATGTAATGTGTAAGAAAAACTGTTGTAACAAAAATTGAAACCACCACCACTGGCACAGCCTCCATTACGTTACAAAATTTAATTGACGACGTTCTAATTTCATACCATTTTTCTTCACCGAGAGACCAATACTTTCGTCAGTTATAAGCGGCATAAGAACCTTATCAAACTAGAGGTGAATTTTATTTAAGATGCTTGCTGCTGTTTGGACCTGCGATTAATGTTTTTACATTTTCACTATTTCAAAAATGCAATCAATTTAACTTCAGTTTCAGCTAGCTTCACTCCTCGATCGCTCCAGTATTACTCGTATAACTATATTAAGATATACGAGATCATGCCACAACGGATGCATGATGTTGGCGAGAAAATTGCTTGGAAATTTTATTTATGAATATAATACTATTGTTTGATATTCTGTAAAGCGGTAAAACTGGTGAGGAGGAGTAAAAGAGTTCTACTTATAGAGCGGCAATGCATCTATTATCCTTATCTTGTTGCCCTAGTGAAGAGGATGACCCCAATATCAGGACTGTCCAAGGTATCCATTAACAATAAAATCTTCAATTTTATTCGCTAGCAAGGTTATTATACGAAAACTATAAAATCCTTATATATAAAGAAATATCAAAATATTAGTATTTGCTTAGCCGTTTCTTCTGGACTGCATTTCGTTTAAGTGTATCCAAATCGATAAAACAAGATTGTTATATTCACATATAATTTGGGACACTTTCATCTAATCATTCATCATCATGGGCATAGATATGAGATATTATAATCAAAATCTGTCGTTTAAATAAAAAAAAACGAATAGCTGTCACAGTCAAACATGAAACAAAATAAACGATTCCATTTATTTTTTCTGACGCTTTCAAACTTTTAATTGCTAAATTTTAATCACACACACACACACACACATACCAGTCATGTATTAAAAATTATTTATATTATTTTTTATTATTATTATGTTTTTTTTTATTATTATTTACATTATCAAACCCTAATCAATTTTGGGTGTAAACCCTAAATGTACATCCACTTCACCCTATTATCGAGACCATAATGCAATGATAGAGGTTAATCTCCTAGTGAGAGCGCTGGTACCCAGAACACAAGTTAAATTTTATCATGGGTATCAGAATTCAACAAATCACCTCTGTAATTATTAATTTACATTGTACTTGAATTTGTTTTCTTCTTTAGCATAACGTGTTGTTAAACCTTATTCCAATTTTGTTTTAATTTGGAAGTACTTATTCAAGAAACTTCTTGTCAAAAGTTTTTAAGCTACTCGACTCAGTGAAAACTCGTTTCGAACGCGCCTTCTTTTGGTCACTGCTTCTTGAAACATATAAAATTTTGATGAAACTCCAATACCGTCCCACTTTGTACATGATTTTACACAGTTACTTAACAGAACTGTAAACTTATAGTTTTATAAAGGTACCTACAATTATCAATCATGGTTGTTATATTAATATATCAACTTATCTTACGATAGCAATCGTCGTAGCATTTATAACGTGTTAACGCGACAGTTATATTAACGGCAATGATGATGGAGTGAACCACGTTCAAGAGTGGTCAGTATTCAAATATGTGACCGTTATCGATTACGTTGCGTGACGAAAAAACATCTATTAGTGTCTATCTATCGCTAGATAGTTAGCCTTGTCAATGGTTAAGCTTTATTCCAGGCTTTCAGCTGGTGTTAGAATTTCGGGCATTTGCCCTCTACTTTACAAATTTGGTTTGGGATACCTGAGATACTTTTAGGTCTTCTGCTAACGAAAAGAGAATGCAGTAGGCCGTAAATACCTTGAAGCTACTCGACAACCGCTTTACGTATCCGAATACACTTGGGCGAGACGTTCTGCGTCTGATTCACGAGATCAAAGACAATGTAAGCGAGTCACAAGAAGAAGGCCCATATCCCGAGCGTGTACTCCGGCGATCTGCGAAACGTCTCGACAAACACAAAACAGGTGTCAAATAACAATATATGTTTTCCATGTTGAGAAATTAAAAACTAAGTAAATAGTAATAGTATAAAAAATTATATAATAAATAGTAAGTAAGTAGTAGTCAAACTACTATCTTATCTTATTTTATAAATAAATAATTGATTGTTTAACTCAGACAGAATATTTACAAGATGCGGTGGACACTAACAAATTATTTATTGAGGTTTTTTGGTCTATTTATCAAAGTAGAAATATCATCTATTTATTAATGTCTCTGCGATACTTTCCTGCTACGATATACACCAACAGGGCGACAGCTGAAACTCAAAAACACGAGGACGAAATTTCCTGACATCTATTGATGAAAAATATACACTGTACTTGCCGTTACACGCCCCCTTTGTTGACTGCAAGACTAACTTGAATAATAATGCATAAACATGTAGAATAATATACAGTGAAGTAAAAAGTTTACTTAAATTGTAAAGGAATATAATGGAATATATTATAGAAAATCGAATGTTAAAGGAACAACTTTTTGGCTGCTTTTCATATTATAATATTGGTAATTCGACAAACAGATTTCACTATTCAGATTTCTGTCTTTTTCACAAACATTTCGGTAATATATTTACTTTGAAGTCTACTGTAGTGCATTGGACGTACTCCACGTTTGTCCTCGCGTGCAGCAATACGTTTGGGAGATGTAAGAAACTTTGTTACGTTTAGAGCTTGCTTGATATGACGTCATCACTTTGTAATCACATTCATTTCTTGTGATAAGAAAAGTTGCCTTTCTCGTTATATAAATGTGTAAGACATATCACAGTGATAGCGTAGTGGCTTGAATGTCTGTTTCCCGGACGTGAGACTAGAGTTCGAATCCAGCACGCACCTCTAATTTTATAAATTATGTGCTTATTATAAATAAATTATTACTTGCTTCAGTGGAAGAAAACAGTGTAAGGAACCTCGCATGCCTGACAGTTCTCCATAATGTTTTCAAAAGTGTGTGAAGTCTGCCAACCCGCACTTGGCCAATGTGGTTAAATATGGCCATAACCTGAGTCTGGAGACCAGAGCCAAGAGACCAGAGACCAGCAGTGAGATAATTATGGCTTATAATCATGATAGATGATGTAAACAACTGAAAGAGACAATGTTTTGCAAAATATTAGTATATGGAATTTCTTAATAATTTAACAACCGCGCCATCTGTCAGATTCTTTGTTTAAATTAAATAAACAAATGTTCTGCGTGCACATTAACTGTATAGATCAAGTCATTCAGAAGTTCAGTTACATGATCAATGACAGACTCGCCATCGATCACACATGTAAAAAGATAAATGCAGCATGTATTAACATGTTAAACTTGCTAAAATACGAATCATATTAAGTGTAGCAAAATAAAATATTTACTGCATACAATCCTAAGCTTAGTACCAGTGCCGCTAAGTAATGAATTCCGAATTACATTTGCTCAGTTGGTACAAATCCTTCGGACGGGGAATTGGTGAGCATATTGAAATAGAAGTGATTTATTACGTACCTACGAACCAGCAAAACGTCCGCTTTTATGATAGAACAATTGTACATTAAAAAAAATAGTATCTATGATACGATATATAGTTTCAAAAAGTTATCATAGTCGTCAGACAAATCGTGTTATCAGAATAAAAGCCTCTCTATGAAGTTGTCAAATTTTAAGCTTTTTGGTCATATAAATAAATATCATTTATTAGTTGGTGTAAGTAAATTAAATATTTTTAGTGGTCTCTTTTAACTTTTCTAGCTCAAAAATTGAATGTTTTTTCCTTGTGCTTTTTTTTTACTCGTGACCATCAAGCAACATTCAATGTTTCTCTATGGATAAGTATTTTGAATTGAAACGCTACGCTAGTTTTTCTTATACGATGGTGTTGGTTAATCTAATGGCCAAATTTTAAATTTCAACTGTTTTTCCTACGTGCCCTATGTTAAGGTCGAAGTTGTGCGTTACACAAAAGTTATTTTTTTTTAGTACTATCCTCATCCTTCTCTTCCCTTCACTATGTTCAGGATTCAAACTAAAAATCAATTGCCACTCATGTTATTTAATTATAGAATCATACACTTCCTTTAGATTCAATGTCGGCACTCACAACATAGTCGTACTTTGCTCCTTACTGACACCGATTGATTAAATGTTATATCGTATCATAAGAATTTAAATTCAGCGTTGAAAAAACATCATGGATTTCCATAAGTTATTGACTACACAGCTTGTAGATCAGAAAATTCTTTAATAAAAATTCAGCACAGTCTACAAAACATCTTTAAAAAGAATTCCTTTTCATGGATCGCTGGTACTCTTTCATTTCACAAGTGTTGAAATCAAAAAGTTATAATTTAGTTAGATTAACTTGGATTTGACACGTTTCGAGCTGTGAATTAAAACTCTGAAAGTGTTGAAACAAAGGGGAATTTAAATCTGAACAATGTGAAAAGAAATTTAATATCAGTTCTGAAATGTGGACAAGAAATATTCTGTAGTTTTCCTTAACGTTTCCATTCTTCAAGACTTGGTGTATCAAAGTTTTACGTCACTGTTATTATAAAATAGACTTTGTTTTGTTACCTTATCTTATCGATAAAATAAAATACAAGTGTCGGCGCACGACGCCTTACGACAGGCGACCGGACGGGAGCGGTGCGGAGGCCGGGGAGCATACCTCGGCTGGTGTGCCCTTGTCCGCCGCTCTTCACTTCGCTCCACGACGCGCTTGACTACGGCCACTGATTTTATATATTGTCGCGATATTAAAGCCTATTATACAGTCTACAAATTTATTTTACCGAGTCCCGTTAGGGCCCAACCAAACTGGTCCTTCGAACCATTAAATTCAAACCCAGTCGCGCCGTGAAATTTAAAATCACTTCGTCTCCGTCAACGGTTATCGCCGTGTGGATTATTACCGCGGACACGCAGATAGAAGACAAAGGAGTCGTCCCCGTGGCAGCGTGCATCGCATAGGAAGAAGCTGAAGTCATTTTCTGGGAGTATAATTACTTATCTGAGTGAGTTCGTTCCAATTAGTTATTTTCCCGCTTTCTTTTCTTGTTGAAATAATAGTTTTTTTTTTTCAAATATTTTTCCCGTTCACAATAGTTATTTCTAATTACTAGTACATTATCTTTGTGTTTTATAGCCGATGCCTTTTAATAATTAATTATTTTGTAGCAATATCTGTGCGCGCGCGCAGTCCCTAACAAACAAGGTACCGAAAAACAGGTGTTACGTGGCGTTGACCGATCTCGGTTGATTCATACTTACGTAATTCTTTCATTGCACCGGTCCCTTTTGTTTGTGGAAGCTGTTTGTCATTTTTTCTACAGTTCATTCGCCTTATCTATCGTTTAACTGTGAACACGTGTGAATCTTTTCTTTGTTATTAGCACTTCAAAATGGAAGATAGTTTAAAGTCATTGATTAAAAAATGTAGTTCTTTAAAATCTAAGCTTAAGATTTACAGCAACTGTTTAAACTTAATTAGTAGTAATGCACAAATTTCTGAGTTGCAACGATTATACCTGCAGGAGCGTTTTAATAAATTCGAAAACTTACATAGCGAATTTGATGAATTACAGATAAACATCGAAATGCTTGCCAATGATGCCGAGACTGCTTTCACGGAGCGTGAGGAGTTTGATCGCCAGTTCTTCAGTCTGGTGGCACTCACGCGCAGCCTGCTCGGTTCTTCGGTCTATTAATTATATTATTAAAGCCTTATACAGTCCACAAATTTATTTTACCGAGTCCCGTTAGGGCCCAACCAAAAGGGCGGTAAGCTGTCAATAACAACCGAGCTTATAGAGAGTGTGCAATCGCTTATTTTGAAAATTAAAGTATATGGAATGATACTTTTATTTGTAATTATGTTTTATTCAGAATTGAATCAGAGTATCCCTGAATTTAGTTGGCTAGGTAAATAATTCACAACAAACGAACCTAGCTAGCGAAGCAAGGGAGCAGTGGCAATGATTGCCGAGTTCACCGTATTGAGGCGGCCTAGAACACTCCCCCCAATCCTATGCTGGCAGGAAAGGGCGTCGTAAGAAGCGACAGAAGCCAGCCTGCTTGGTGATAGGGCTTTGCGTAAGGATTATATTATCGATATTATTATTAAGTCATTCATATTATTATTGGTGTTACTATCTTTCCGTGAAGCCTGCCTGACTAGGTACCACCCAGCGCTAGCTTGAGTCAACCGCTAAACCACTCGTCGTGTTACAGCTGGGATCTTGAGAACCAGTACATACATTCTTATTTTCTTCTCATTTCCTAGCCGGCAACGCATCAGTGACACCTTTGATTTTACTGCTGTCCATGAGCGACGGTGACCACTTACCAGCAGGTGGCTCGTCTGCTCGTTTGTCGGCTATTGAGATAGAAAAGTGCCAGAATCTGATTATACGATTATATGATTTGAATGAACAATAACTACATCTTATGAAACGTTTGATTGATTTTGATAATTTTTTAAAAAGTTTGTGATTCAATAATACTAACAAACAATTAAGTCAGTTTTACAGACATTTCAAAAAATTGCTAGTTATTTTATAACGCCTTCAAGTCTACGCTTGGACAATAATATATACCTAAATTACATCTCGACAGGGCCATTACATGACATAAAAATATTTGGGGCGCTACGCTCAATCTCAACGCTATCCCCAACCGCCTTTATAGATGTTGGAATAAATATCACCCGGCACACCCTGCACAATTGACCTCTCCAACTTTGACTGTATCAGTCAAGAGACAGTTCATCTAGAGAAAGTTTGTTAGAATTCTTTCTTTAAATTCTTACAATCCTTTATTGGAGCTTACGACGTCTGTCTTAATCAAAAGTCTAATTACATAGCTTTGTCTGTGAACTGAACCAAGTTCTCGCCATTTTTGTACTTGTCTAATTGAATACACTGCAACTGAGTGATAATTATCGCAATAATACAAGAAAGAAGAGAAAAGCTCGATCTATTCAATGCTTTTCATTAGTCACTGATAAACTGGCGCTCGGAATATGAAACCGATTTAATGAACGAATGAATAAATACCCATTCACTCGTGAATGTTCTCGTAACGTTCGAATTATGCTCACTTCAACGGTTGGCAAAGGCTTACGAGTACGTTTTGTTTACATTTACTTAATAGGCTATCAAAGGACCGGTGCTTGGATTTCATATATTTTTTTTTCTATTTAAATGAACTCTGGAAGAAGATTCAGTTTTTATCTCATTTTTACATGATAAATTTTATTGTGTATTAGAAATTAGAATATTAGATATTTTGAAGAATAAATTACTCAGTAATGCTATTTGAATTTTACTGTGTTTCAATGACAATAAATTTTGAAAGTAATAGTTTTTTACTTTATCTTTGTTTCAGAAATAGTAGTTCTGAAGGTATCCTTGTAGTATCATTTATTCTGAAACTTTGGAAACGACCTTAGCGTACTCATTTTATTAGGCACGTTTTAAATCCCATGTTTACCCTATGAGTGTAAGTGGAGTGAAGTGATCAGTATCAAGAAGGATAGGAGAGCGAATTGCAAAGTATACCGGATAAGAGATATTTACGACAAAGTGTTGGTTATAATTTATTTCACTTATCCTAATCCGCCATACTGATAAACAAAAGTGATAAATGTGACAACTTTATTAAATCTTTCGATCATTATTTATTTGATAAACGTTTAAAAACAAATATATAACCTACAAATAGGACGTGCCTCTCGGTATGGACATACCTAACATACCTAAGTGAAAGACACTCGAGCACACTCAAGCGAAACCGAAAGACCTCAGTTTTTCAATGTGGGAACAAACAAAATAAGTAGAGCAAGCTGAACTAAGTTCAAAGCTGGAAGGTGATCTAGTCGTCCGATAGCCTAGTGCCCGGGGCTTTCGTAGATCTTAGCGTCTTTCAAGGTATATTTAAATTTTCGCTTTGCTGTCTAACCCATGTTTATTTCATCATTCATACTGTGAAAATTGAAAGTGGGTCGCATTCAACACAAAACGCTAGATGTAAATTGGACTTTAAACTTTGGATATTTAAAGTAAATAATGTTCATTTAATAAATAATACGTAATGTTACAGACTATTCTTTCAGCAGAATTGGTGTTGATCCTCCATGCTAACCGAACAGTACTAAGTACGTTTTTAAGCCGGGCCAGAGATTTATATAAGAAAGAGAAATGTTCGTTCTTCGTTCTTGGTTGATCGTTATTTCATTTATATGCAAGACCACCGCGACAAGAATCTTCGTGCTTCACGTTACAACTGTCACATATTGGATATAGTGGCAATGACAACTCGTCTACATGGTTATGTAATGTACATGGCAATTTATTTTTAAAATATTATATCTCGTAAATATGGCATATATTTAACCTAAATCTACCTAACCTACATCGAATTCGTACTTAAATTAACTTTCACTCATTATTTCAACGTTTACCAGTTTTTTTTTAAAGAATCAAATATTGAACAATCCATAAAATGTAGAAAGTGATAATGACGAGGCATCCATCCACCTCAATAATAAATATCGGCAGATAGATCGATATTGATAATTTCATAGGTAAGGACCTAATACTAATATTTGTTTTAAAGGTAATATATTAATTAACAATTCCTAGATTTCTAAATTGCAAGGAACTCATCTGTCCATTTAAATATTTGGCCGCCATTACTGCTTTACAATAAAAATGACTGATGTGACCACGAAGAAGATAATTCTTGGCGGCACAACAATAATTTTTATTCATCTAAAGTTTACAACCGCAATTCCGCGTGAAATTGGGGTTGTAAAACATACTTATTGTTTCATTATTATATCTCTTGCTACGTCAGGACTGAAAGTGAGTTGACCTTAAATATATAAAAAGCGGTTCAATGTATCTTTGCGTCTTACCCAATTTTCGTTGCTCGTGATGTATTTTATTGAGTATTGACTAACGAAAGAAGGAGTCAGATATTGGTGCAGTAACACGTCCCTTCGCGTAAATTGATTCTTTCAGACTTTTAAAAACTTCTTATTAATCCAGATCAGTTTTTCCCAGCCTTTTTTGGTTCCTGTACCCCTTAATAAAACTTTTGATTTATGAGTACTCCATACCTATTCCTAAAACTGTGTCTCGTTTCTCTTAAAGTGGAATGCCTTAGTAAATTATTAGTTATAAAGTTCATTTTAAAATACATATTGTATACATAATACATTATAAAATGTTTATATAATGATGTCAATTGTTTTAACTTCTCAGTATTTCTGTCATTATCAGTATAATTTTCACGCACCCCACGTGACCCCATAGATATTTCCGTTCTATCATATATTAACGGGGAGAATGTAAGGTTGAAAAACATTTATTTCAATCTCAGCTAGATATGTATTCACCCTTTCACTTAATGAATATAAAGCGCTTGGTAGAAGAGAAAACACAAAATTTTTCATTTCTGTTTTTTACTCGCTTCATTTTTCAACGACTCCTTAAATGTGATTTATCTGTAAGTGTGTCAGAAAGACTGACAAAGTATATGAAATTGTTTAGCTAGCGAGTATAATTTCTGAATAAACAGAAAAAATAAATTTTAATTCTAAGTTATATAAGAATTGCCATACCGATTTGATCAATTTACTTAAAAAATATGAAAAACTGGGAGAAAAATTCCATTCTTTAGGATTATTGCTGCTTAAAAAATATATTTGTGAGAATATGTTTGATAAAAAGTATCCAAGGTTCTGAACCATTATAAATATTCAAACTATGCCAAAAATCATTTTCTATCGTTTCAGTGCTTTTACTGTTAGGTATACATGTTCAGACATGAAAATAGACAAAAATCCAGAAAATTATTTAGGCCTCTATATATCTATCTATCTACACATATAATAAAATTCTAACTAATCGTTATCTGTACATTGATGATATGTAAGAAAAAATATTATTAGAATCCTTTATTAATGCAATAGAACTCGAAAAAATAGTTGTTAGAATATTTAGTTTGGTTTAGTATTAATGAAGCCAAACTAAACATAAACGCACAGGCAAACAGACATACAAGCTACTGTATGTCTGTTTCTTGTGTGTTTGTTAGCGCTAATCTTAGAAATAGCCTAACCGATTTCGTTCTGGTTTTCACTAATGTATTGCAAAGAGCATCACTTAATACTTAAAGTTTGTTCCATTGCAATCCGTCTATAAATAAAAAAGTTATAAATTAATGTTGTAATTTGTAATTCATAGAACTTTTTCTAAGCGTAAGGCGTAGTTTTTTGAAACAAAGCGAGGGTAGTTTGTTAGTCGATAATAAAGTCTATCTACAACAAAATTTCCATAAAATATTCTATGAACAGATTCGGTCCGTTGCAGTTCCATTATTAGTAAAGAATTTATTGCCGAAATATTAAGATGCAAATTTGAGTTTTGCTTAATTAGTTTTTTTTTATAATTAACAACAGATCAATCCTAAGAACCCCATGCATCTATAAGTCATGGACCCGAAGTAGTACGGGATAGGTGTTAAGTCTCGCCGATGATGTCACTACACGAACTGTGTTATTGCCACTAGCAAATATGTTGTTGGTGCGTGTCGGACCACATATAACCCCGTATTAATATTCGATATCAAAGAAATTGACTTTGCTGAAGATTACTGTTTGTATAAAAACTTTGGATACGGAATAAATTATGCTATGTTTCCGTAAACTATAGACAGCTATACATGACCCGCGTATTCATGGGACTTTCACGGGCACCTAGGTTCTCACAACAAATCGTGTGATCGTGAAGATATTTAGAGACGATGCAATTGTGCTATCGACGTTTGCACGTGCCCAGGTGGAGTTCATTAGGAATAGAAAAGTTGTCGACGGCAAAGCTAACCTTATCTGTAAGACCGCTTATTATTTTTAAGCATTAATCAGATGTTAATTAATGATTGCAAATACTTCGCACTCTTTACTTCAAGTTCAAGAGTAGCGTCCCAAGTAACCACACCTACCTAACTCGCGACATGCATGTGGATCTATATTTTCAGAAATTTACTATCTATTTGACCATGTTACAGTTCGCTACAAGTTTCCTTCGTCCTAAATTAAAATGCGTGGTCTGCAGTGGGCTGCCATATTGGTGAAAGTCAATACTTGATAAATATACTTATACGATACTCCTCGTACCAATTATTCTTTATGAGGAAGCTCGAAAGTGTATGATGATAATTGGCAATTGACACAGTAGGTTCTGTAGAACGACTAAGTTAGCAGCTGAAACTATCCAACTCAATTAAGGTTCATACTTCATATTGATTCGCGAAACTGGGAACAGTTTGCAGGGTTTGTTACTAATTTGAATAAGCATCAGTGTAGTTTGTTATATGACATTGAGAATATCTTTGAACAAACGTCGACTAGAATTCCTAAGTCTCACAGATAGATAAGTTACATTTGTGTCATGGTGGCCGCCGATTGCGGTCTAAACGTGACCAGATGTTTGACACCTATTGAGCATATGGTGATGGAATTAAAGAAAAAATATACAAATTACCTATATTCCACAACAATCGTCACGAATGACAAAAACAACAAATCTGGTATTTGGAAGCGATATTTTAATCCTCGATTTGCATTTGGATGGCATGCTTTATCAGTTCACTATTAGTGATTGTTTCATGCGACAGTTTCGTCTGAATTCCGCAACTAAATTGATTATCACCTCAACCTTTAACTGTCTAAACACCGTGATCCTCTTGTCAAAAAGACAAAAAATCAAAAAGATGGATCTTTTCAAAATCGACAGTCGCTTCAACGATTATGGCTTGCTGTCAATACCTATATTGGCAAGTAATTGCAATTTTCAATTTAAGTTGTAATATATAGTATAAGATTTTATAATAACTGTTCTTATAATATATAATACTTCTTCCTTTAATTTGTTTTATGTATATGTAATATGTAATTTATGTATATGTATATGTAATAATATATTAATTCTAATTTGACATAGATTAGAAAAAAAAATATTTTGATATATAATTATCAAAATATTTTCTTACGTAATATTTCAAATGCAAAATAATTATTGTTTTACAGAAAAATATATAACAATAAATTAATTTTCAAGTGTCATCAAAATATTCGTCAAGTTAGTATTTGCATTAGTGAATTCCTTTTAAGAGTTTGAATTATATTTTAAAGTTTACCCTGGCTCAAACACTTCGTTTCTTGGATGCATTTTAAAGTTAGAAAAACCAAACAGTGCTTAACCGACATCTCATTACCGTTCATCCTTCGGTAGCCTGTTTGAGTTGAATTACTGCAAAGGTGAATAACCGCTCTGAGTGCTCAGTAATTAGTACCTTCTGCATTTTTAATTGAATATCATGCTTCACTTGAGCGCTGATAAAAAAGGAAAAAGATCGGAAAACGGAGAAAAACTGTATATCTGTTACTATTTTTATAACGTTGTGGAAATTTTCTATCTTTAATTTATACGTCTATGCTCTTTTATTTTCTGCAATATTTATGGAGTTCGAGAATGGCACGGAAATATATTTCAGAAAAATAGGTAATAAGATGTAACTTCTGCTGCACAAAAGAAATCTAATCTAATCAAGTAAAAATTACAACCTATGTAGAATAGCTAAAGAAAATCATACGCTATTCATATATACTATATTCATACATTTTTGGATCGACTTTTGTATGTTTCAGTATTGAAATCCAATGTAAAAATATCTTCATTGCTGGTAATAATACAACGAGCCTTTTGTGAAAATACTTATAATATTTTTTCAGTAGACTGTAAGTAGGCGTGCATTGTTCAATCCACTTTTTACCAAAATATCGTTCGAGCATTATACAAGGAAATCCCTTAAAATCATTTGAGGTTTAAATATAAAATTGTGGTTTTGCCAAATTATCGGCAAAATTTAATAATACATTCTGATTATACATGATACATCACACGTATGAGTACGTCTATAAAATGAATAATTAATTTTATTGTAATATTATTTTAACCGATTGAGAATGATTGAATTGATGACGTCAAAATCAAAGATAATTATTTAATGGCTGTTTCAGTGTCGCAGTAGGCTTTATTTAAAAAGTCTATCTAAATTTACATTTGAACTGTATAATATTATTTTATACTATTGGCGGATATTTTATATAAAATATATATATAAAATGAATAGTATAGAAAATCCTCTGAAGTAAAATTAATAAAAAATAGCTACTTCACACGATAAGGAAATGGTAATGATTTTATCACAAATGGTAATCAGATATATTATTCTATCGGTATTTTAAGTCAAAATCTGACAAAGGAGCAGAAAGGCCACTAATAGTATGTGATAAGTATCAAACGGTAGTCAAACATGAACCTTATTTCATGCGAGGTGGGGTAAAAATTTAAAAAAATTATGTACATATAATTTTATAGTCGTCATAGACACTCTACGATAATTGACAAATAACTTAGTTCATTTGAAGTGGATAGCCCGTTGGCTTGTGTCGATTTTAAGCGATTGATTGCGTTAAGCAACTGGGGGCACGGTAACACGAGTGGGTGTCCGTTAGCCATTTTTTTTTTAATATATATGTTTTCGAACTTGGAGTTTCTTCGAACTTCGAATTCGGAGTCAGATGTGTTCGTGAAACCATGTTGGAAACGTTCGAGGGGCTTAGGAACTTACAGCACTTGAGTTGGCCTTTAACCCCTCCGTCAATTCGCATTGGTGGAGCTCCAGAACTCCTCAAATACGCGAAGAGATATAAAATATATTATATACATAATTCTATATCTCCCTTCGGACTGAAGCCTACTTAGTTCATAGAAGTTGATGTCATGTCTAACCAGAACAAAGACTTATATTAAGGGGTAAGTTAATTATCAGCTCGTTAATATAGATACCTTTTTGTTTGCTGAATATAAGTTTTATTTTGTAAGCCCTAGTCTAAAACATCCTGAAGCTTCAGAAGATGGATTTTACGATTTGAAATAATTTCTTTAACCTAGAAATAATTACTGGTAATCAGTCTGCATTCCCTTTTTATGTCGTTAGATATATGTGCTGATTTGCCACCTGGTGATGAGTGGTCACCGCCACCCATGGACATCAGTAACACCGAAAACATCCAGACACGATACAAGCCAAAACAGAAACGAGGAACTTCCTTGTTAAAAGTCAGTGTCCCTCTGATGCACATTCTAGAAGTAGAATGAGAATTTAGGGTGGTGTAATAAGGTAAGGGGTCTTACCATCTTGCACAAATACGGTCGACGTTAAACAAGGTGATAGAGATTACACTTCTAAATGGACTTATAAACGTTTGGTTGTCACTCAGACATCGACAAGTATTCAATAGTGTGCAATAAGGCTTTTTTAATGTGAATAGCCACATACGAGCAGACGAGCCACCTGATGGTAACTGGCCATTGACATGAGCAACACCAAAGGCGTCACTAACGCGTTATCAACTGAGAATGAAGAAGAAAGACAGAAAGGATTTATGTTTAAGGTGGTATAAAATGAAAATTTATTCTACCTTAACACTGTTTCAAATATGTCCCTTAAAGACAACTAAATCTATTTAAATCGAAGACATTTTATGCAGCTTTTTACAACATTCATTATAACTGCGAAACATTGTTCGTTGGGGCCAAGAGCTCGCAATATAAACAGTTTGTCTGTGTAAAGTGTAATTAGTACATAGTTTAATTACGGGGCGCCTGTACTGTTGGTGATTCGGGAGAAATCTTGGCTTGGTTCCTACAATTAGAGCGGGTTTTAGTTGTGGCCGGTGGGCTCTATCCAATTACTAGTCGTTTGGTCCAGTTTTGGAGATATGGCGGGCGTTAGAAATTATTATAACTAATGGAAGATGACTTGTTAGATAGCCTGATGTACTGTGTATGACGAATGTACTCTTGACTTCACTTATGAAAATTTATTAATTTTAGAATTTTAGTTTGAATATATTTCATACAATAAAAAATAATTGACACTCATTTTGATCAGACTTTGAATTATTAAATTGGCATAAACTGAGTGAAAATGTAATTGATGATTATTTATTGATATTTATTTATATGTTGTTCTTATTAAATTGATTATTTATTAACTTTTGCTGTTTTTAATTGTAAATGAATTTGTGTTAATGTTATGCAATTATAATTAAACGGCAATATAAAAAATAATCTGAGATTGAAGCACTCATTGCCTGCTTCCTGAGCATGAGTGACCCTTACTAGTAAAATATTTTGAGCAAGTGTACGGAATCCGTTAAATCTCTTTCGTCCCGTTATCCGTTAGGTATCTTTGAAGCCTTCAGGTATGTACAAAACTCGCATTCACATAGAGCAAATATTTATCTGTTCCTCTATACTATGGGGTATTCAATAGTTTTTTTTACATAAAATAAGTTAATGCCTGACAACAATCCCACCTGATGGTAAGTGGTAATGAAGTATAAGATGTTGAATGCACTAACTTATAAAAGCCTCCTCTTGAAGACTCCCACATTATAAGAAGGCGGGAAGACCGACGCGGGCAAGTTATTCCAGTCCTTTGCAGTGCGCACAATGAATGACGATGCGAACCGCACCGTCTGTACAGGTGGTAAGTTTACTACGTAAGGATGGATATCCGGCGTACGTCGAGTTGTTCGATGAAGGAACGGCAATGGGGGCAAATGTATCCTATAGAAGACCGAGAAGTTGGCAACCTTACGCTTCTGCTCCCTTGAGTTCTTTGCAGATTGTTTTTTTACGGGATTTGTTTGTTTATGTTGTCAACTATTAATTTGTAAACTATTAAGTTTATGTCCAATTCAAAGGAAAAAAAATTTTTTGGTGTTGCTCATATCCATGGGCGACGACGACCACTTACCATCGGAAGGCTCGTCTGATCGTTTGTTGGCTATTCACATAAAAAAAATACCTCCATTGCTAGGACTGACTGTGCTAAATATTATTTAGTATTCAGCAAACTTTTTGCAAAATTTATTCTACATCAAAATGACTAGTACATCAAACATTCGTTGAGATCCGTGTGTAGTAGAGCATAATGATGAATGTTTGAAGTTTACTTCTTTAAGGAATCAATATGCTAAAGTTTATAAACCGCTCCTATTTCGCAAGTTTAGCCCCAGTTTTCATGCTTAGGTGTCGTTAGAAAAAAATGTCTTTAGAGGTAATTACTATTTGCTCAGAGTCGATATTTGTCGTACTTTGAGTTTTATTTCCCTGATACAACTTTGTCACGACACTTTGTAGCCTTTGGAGACTGTGGTTTGGGATTTATCTTATTGCGGTAATTACAATGGTTATTAGAGGAAGAAAGAAATCGTCCCTCTTTGTCGTGATGCCGTCATTTAGCAAAATATTACGTTTAGATTTCTTTTCTTTATTTCTTAATTTACGACAAGACAGTTTGATAGAAGATTTGTATGAACTAGATATAGTGTAACCACTGTCACTCCTAATTCGTCACATCTGTTAATTATTTTGTGCAGTGTTTTTACAAACTATATTTTTTTTGTTAAAATGACTAAATTTCCGCACCCGCTTATTATTAATTCTTTGAAACCGAAACTGAAATAATTTAAAAACATTTGAAGCTACAACCTCATCACAACCCATAATTGTCCCGGGCTTGGGCATAATTGGGCTTCGGTTTCCTCTCACAATAAAAGTGTTAAGACTATAAAGAATAATCTGTCATACCCTTATGGAGAACTCTTATCTCAGGTCTGCAAATTTCTCATGATGTTTTTCTCCCGGAAACAAGTGATAATTTATTTGTAAAACACACATAATTTGAAAAATCAGAGGAGTGTGTAGGATTTGAACTGGAGTCTCTCGTGTGGAAGACCGAAATTGAAATCACTACGCTACCATTGTTTATTGATTTATATTCTATTCGCAGCGACACCCAACAGGAGGAATTTGGAGCCACATTCTTGACTGTTGGTATTAAGGTTCCATATATGTAGGTATATTTCATTGTATTTATATGCATGTATATTGTTATATTTATCTGGGTTATTATTGTTATTTATATTATTATGTTATGTTATGTTATGTATTTATATGTTATTTACATTGGCTGTACTTTTTATTGCTTCTGTTATTGTTTTGATGTACAATGAAGATTATTTTTAATCCTATTCAATAATATGATTATATGAATGAAGTTTAATGTTTGTGATGAAATTGAATTGAATTTCTATATGCATAATATACTAGGCTTTTTTGAAAACTGTGCTCGACTTTGTTAGTAATTAATTCGTTCATAGTTCAAATTAATTTTAAGAAGTTTGTAGTTTTTGTACAACTTACAAGTTTCCGTTCTTCCATTAAATCATTAACACGGAATCATATTGTAATTTTCAATTTTATATAAATTTGTATAGTCCAGTTTTAAATAGAAATATAGTGAGTACCTGTTAGAGTTTACATATTATTATTTAATGTGTGAGATGTTATGTTACCTTTTCTGTCATCACTTTAATCATCTAATGTGATTTTTTAACTTGGCTAAATTGCATAAATCCAAAAATATAGGAGTTGCATCGTAACTAAATTTAAATGAAGCTAATTTTTAAATGTCAGTTTTTAGGTCTAGTGTTAATTACCCTTAAAATTGTATTATGTTTATTTGATGTTTTTATGCTGATCGACTAAGTTCTATGTTGGGATTATTTCACTGTATCAGTAGAAAATATGGGCCTGTTCAGAAGTTCGTCAAATGTAATAAAAAATTCTTTCTTACAATTACTACTTAATCTGGTACCTAAATAAAGTTAATGCTTCATCTATTTATATCAATTTATGTATATCAAATTTTCAAATAATTAACCAAGTATCATGCGATCAGGTATCTTACGGTCAGGATTGTATCTTATACGACTTTCATGCATAATCAGGTTGTTAAAAAAAATTCAACAGTCTAATAATAATGATAGTTATACCTAACTGAAATGATGAATGAATGAGTTAATTGACCAAAAATTAAATTTTACAAAACTGGTTATTTGCCTTAAATATTTGCTCAGTAAAAAAACAACCTATACACGTTGATCTGCAATATTTTGACCGCAAATCGTGCTATTCGGAAAAGCACTTTTATAACGGAATAAAATAATATTTAATGCATATTGGGATTATTTTTAATGCGTTATGCCTACGATTTAAATTTCCATTAAAATAGATAAACAAAAATTCTCTATTTCTTCTTTTTCTATTGATTTCATCCAACTATAATTTTGTAAATAAACATGATATAGTTATTATTACTTATAATTCATTTTAGTAGATTTGAGACTTTAAATTGAATGAATGAAAAGCTTAATTTATTTATTTTTAAACCATATACTTAAGTGATAGCAAATTGCGCAGTGTACAACATAAAATATCGCTCGAAATGCCGTTTCAAAATATCACATATTCATTTGGATCTCTTTAAGTCGGTCATTTACCGTGTGATATATGATATAAAATCTATACATATAATAAATTTCTCACTGATCGTTTTCTATACATAAACGATATATGAGAAAAAAAGGCCTTTATTAACGGAATAGAATACATAACAATAGTTGTTAGAATTTTTGCCTGTTTGGCTATTTGTCTGTGCGTTTGTTCGTGCTAATCTCAGAAACGGCTTAACCGATTTCGTTCTGGTTGTCATAGATGTTTTGCAGTAAGCATCACTTGATACTTTAAGTTCGTTTCATTTCAATCCATCTATAAATAAAAAGTTATAAAAGATATAATTACAAATCAGACGGTGTATGGAGTTACAAAGCATTACAATGTTGACAAAGTATCAACTGCGTCAATCAATTCAGTTGATCATTGTGTGTTAATAAAGGCATAATAACCAAGGTTTACTCGCAATTAAACCTGGCGCCTTTCGCTACGCAGGTAACGCCGCTACCAAAGAAATAACATTCCCTGGAATTGGTTCAGTAAAGCAAGTAGCGTAAAGAGTAGGTTTGTATTAATTTATTTCATGATTCAATATAATGTTTTTTGTTAAAAAATTGCTTTAATTTTACGCAAAATATTTTCGTGGAGGAGCCGCTTCGCTGTGTATAATTTAGCCATGTTAAAGTTTCAAAGCCGCACATCAGTCAAAACCTACTTACAAGAAATTGCGTGAGCACGTGTGTATGCTCGTAATTTATAAAAAAGACTCGCAAACTTAGTCGACAACAACGCACCAACTTGAAATGTTTAAAACTCAGAGATTTTGTTTTGAGGTTCATGCATGCTTAGCGGAGCAACTTTCACTTACGCCCGTCTCGTTTTATGACCTTGTGTATCAGAAATTGTTTATTTATGTTAATAGCAGATAAACGTGCAGACATTCCGCCTGATGGTAAATTATCGAAGTTGTCTTTGCTCAAAAAACAAATTACGTTTTTAACGCTTGCTAACTAGGCCTTCGATAGGGCAAAAAACATTGGAAATCATTTCGCGGTTGATTTAAGTCTGCATATGTTACTAGATAGGCAGATAAAGAACCAGATACGAGTATCTTTTGGTCAAGGTAGGCGGCGAATAGCTCAGCGAAATAAAATGGGAGCTGAAGCCATAGCTTTATTGCTTTAGTTACTAGGGTGCATTTTATTAGTGGAACTGGCTTGTATATACTTTAATATTTTTGTCACATGCATATTGCTTTACATAGGAGCTTCAATCAATACCGACTCTTGATATCCGACACAGGTCTCTTCCGACAATTGAGGACTACTGGAGCGTGATTTTACTCACACAGATATGAAAATGTAATTGTCATTAGCTTTTAATCCAAGAAAAATCTTCTGATAAATTTTATCGACTGTTAAATAACAATAACAATCTGTTTACAAATTAAAATGCCTTCAGTCACTCTGTATTTGGTGTAAAAGCTATCGCTTGTTGTAGATGGTTCGAAGTGTGAGGTAAATCGTGTCAAATTGTAGGTCTTAAAGTAAGAAGTTTTAGTTTTCCACTATCAACTTTTAGTTTGATCAATTTGTTATTATTATTAATTTGATTCCAAACTATTCATAAGAGCATGTTCTACTGACATCTGAATTTGCACCAGCATGCTGGATGAATAAGAATCAACGATCCCGCTTCTAAAATGTTTCTCTAATTTTCAAACGCTACATTTAAGGTTCTTTAGTTGTTAATAGTTATAAAATAACATTTCGCAGATACCTTTAGTTGTTAATTAATTATTTTTTTTTATATATATCCCGTTTTTCTAGAAAACTTTCCCAGATATTTTTATGTAAATGACCAGGAAATGAGTAAGCGGTCGACGACGCGCATTGTCATTCAAATGTGTCACCGATGCGTTGACAGGAAAGACGGAGGTGTAGAATTCACTTATACATGGCTATTCAACAGCGCAATTCATGGAAAATATTGTACTGTTGAATCTACAAGGAAAGTGGTAGTTAGGTAAATAAGTGGAAAACCGTATCAGCTTGCACAAGTGGCGGTGGAATTAAACTGGATGGTAAGTAGTCTAGTGACTTTTAATAGAAAAGATCTGACACCATTGACTCGTGGTAGTTCAAAATAGATTTGGATTTTAGAATAAATGGAGCCTCTTATACGCAATTTGGATTGCGTTTGAGATAAACTCTCTCAGAAAGGGACTCTGTTAATTCCCATATTTAACCTTTCTCTCGCAGTCTGCCCGAAGGCTAATTACATTATCTTCTTTCAGAGATTGCAAAAGTAACTTCGAGTGATCAAGAACACCTTGAAAATGTATATTGAAGAGAGTTCATTAGTTCATTTATATGGTTTTAAACTGCGTAAGACGATTTTCTGTTTTTGGGTCACATTCCTGATGCTTAAAGATTCAGCTCCTTTATTGCCAAGTGACCAAAAAATTATTAATACGCGAGGAACGACGGCATCTGTCGTCCTCGGTCTCATGAATAATGCACGCGTCTGATTGTACGCCCGCGGAATCTTTGCGAAAACATCAATCCTGCATTTTCTCGGTCATATTCCATCCCGTGTGCGGGTAGTTTGTACAATAAAATATTGGAATATTTGATGTGGACTCGCATCTTAAATTTTTATTCTGTGATGTCATAGAATTCAGGAAAAGATGGTGTTGTTTGTGTACTAACTAAACATGATGTTTCGAATATGTGTAGGGAAAAGTGTGTCATAATATTAATAAATATAATATATATATTTTTATATATGTAACACGGGTGATATGACGTATCATACATGACTTAATATAGTAAGATCATATAGTCAAGGAATGGATATGTACAAAGAAAGGGTAGAATTTCCCAAATTTAATTAAATATCAATGTAAAGATCAGAGTTATGCCTGTTATAATTAGTATAGCAATATTAGCTTACGATCAATGCGCGGTTTTTGGATTAACTATAGCCTTATTTTAAATAGACAAATAAGCAAAAATAACATTGACAAATGCATTTGAATTAATCTTGTAATTAAAAAAAATTTTTTTTTTCAAGATTTTTGTGAAAATTATAATGACTCATGTAACTTAATTTTGAAATCCACCTTAAGCTAATTATAATACTGCACAAACATATTAACATCGTTTTTTATTCTCTCCAGTCGAATTTAATTAAAAACGTGCGTAGAAAATTACTGGTCCATTACCTGTCCTTGTTTTAATGACATTCGTTCAATGAACTTTAGATCAATGGATGCATTTGATAATTAAAATAACAAAGACATCCCTATTACAATTCTAATTTTCAATAATTACCCGTTGTTTCATGGCATGAACTTAAAATTATGGTAATTATACAGCTATAATTGAACAGCTTCACCGCGGTGTTCCAAGGTGGATTGATGTAACTGGTTCAAAACTCTCATGCTACTTTGAAATGTCATTAACTTATAAGGTTAATGATTGGTATCATACAGTGAAAATATTGCTACAATAATTGAATACTCTGACTGACACTCTGACACTACTTGCGCAAAATATGACACACACTTGAATATAATAAATACACAAATAAGATGTCAAAATCATTCTCAATAAATTATTTATTTAATGTTACATCCTTAAACTTGAAAAACAAAAAGTTGAATTGTATTTTTGCAACAATACTCGCAGGCTTATTTTATTTCAACTTACGTGTAGAAATAAAAAAATGATTTAGATCCATGAGTTAATTTATGTTACAGTATTACAGTATTACAGAGCAATATTAGGACATACAATGAATTATAATATAAAACATACAAATAAATTATAAACACTTCAATGAAAAAATGAAGCATTAAATATTAAATAAAAAATAATAACACAATAAAATAACATTTATTGAAATTTACTAAAACATTTTTTTTATTTAGTAAAATCACATAATAATATTTATGAATACAGAAACTGTTGTGTCTCACCAGGACACCTATTCCATTACAATAATCTCAAAATAACATTGATTTTTATATAAATTGGCTATACTTAAACTATATAAAACTTCATTGACCAGTGTAAATAAAATCCCAAACTAAATGTACAAGTTTCGGATTTAATAATATCCGTAATAAGCCCCAAGTCAACGTCTATTATTTGTCAATTTAAGGTAGAGTTTCACCAGATACAGCTGTGTGAAAGCCTTCCCGTGTTCCGCTAAGAAGCGAGACTTGTGACTACAACTTCCAGGTAAGTCTTGAACTTTTAGCTTTTCTACTAGCAATTTTAAGCCGAGCTTTGTTCACTACTCGTGCAGTTAGACATCGCTTTGGTTTTATTGGCGTTTGAACGGATCTAACGGTTAATAGTTTTAAATCTTTGAATCTAGAAAATTTATTGTATACTAGCAAAGAGCCCTCGCTTCGATTCAGGAAAACAACACTTTACGCTTAGAAATAGCACCTGTATCGTTTTAGGACTGAGTCTTATTCGATCTGTTAAATAGAGATGCATATGTATATTAATTCATATCTTTTTTTTATTATGGACAGATTGAAATTAAACGAGCTTTAAATATTGAGTGATGCTTACTGTAATGTATAAGTGAAAATCATACCGAAATTGGTTAATCTGTTTCTGAGATTAACGCGTTTAAACAAATAGTCAAAAACGGTAGATGTAAGTATCCATACTTCATTACCACGTACCTCACGATACGTTTTCCACATTATGTTATGTTATTGATAAGTTATGTTGGATGTTTTCCCTTATATTATACGATAAATTAATTATTTTACTAATAGAGGAATAAAAGTCTTTACGAGATGGTTTCAGATACTTTTGGTGTGTTAGTTTTCCATTTATCATTGTCAAGGGCTTTAGTGATCTAAATAATTTTCTTTGTATTCTAAAGTGGTACATGGGGATTTCATCTGTCCTTAACTTTAAGCCTTTCTCTCGTTTATCTTAAAATGTCTACACAATCGGTTTGGATAAAAAAAATTACGTAAATATAATAGCCAAGGCTTATTACGCCATCCAAAGTGCAGAACGACTCAAAAATTTTAACTAGCGATAGGCTCATACATTCAACCACCGCACCAGATGTTGCTGGTTCGAAGAGTAATGATTGACACAAGCCTTGGAGGTATGATAGCATCGCAATTAAATGTAATAATTATATTAAATGTGATACAAATATTGAGAAATTTTCCTTCTAACTTGCAGTGAATTCTATCCGAGTGCAATATTGGTGGTTTTATAAAAATCGAAATGCCCTATCAAATTATTACTATACGTTAATTTCATGAGTCAAAATCATGCAAGTGTCAATGGGACTTATTAATGATTATAATTAATATTAGTGGCCGAACCATCTACGTCATTACGAGACCACAGCGGATGAGTCGAATGACTGCTATTAGGCGGGTTTTCATTGCAACGGGTCACTAGGCCGGAAAGCTCATTAAATCCATTGAATTAATTGAAATTGGGTATCCGTTAAATGTAGGTGGTATTTTTATGATATGAAAATAGATAATGGCCAGTGGATGGGTGAGGAGGAAGTTACCTGTTTAATTTTATTTACATAACAAGTCAACTAACGAGCAGACGAGCCTCCTAATGGTGAGCGGTTCCCATAGCCCATGGAGATCAAACCGAATCAAATCAACTAAAGGCATCGCCAACACATTGCCGATAGAAAACAAAGCGGAGCACCAATACTATTATTACTAGCTCTCCGACACTGCGACCAATACACGTATGAAACATATCATGGTTAGTTACAGAAAAAGAGTGGTAGTTATAGTTAGGGGGGTAAAATACTCTACCACAACGCAAGTACTGTTGGAATTCTACTGAGTGGTTCAGATCCCAGCAACCTCCAAAAGTAGGGACCGTGTGCCGTAGCTTTGTCCGTTTCTAAGTAAGGTACACCACTAGTAGGGAAGGTTGATTTGGGCTGAAGGGCGAATGGAATGGTTATATATATATATATATATATATATACTTTTTTATTTATTACATAAAATAAGTTAATGCTTGACAACAATGCCATCCGATGGTAAGTGGTGATGAAGTCTAAGATGTTGATCGCACTGACTTATGAAAGCCTATTACATTCTTCTTAAAGACATCCACACCATAAGACACAACACCGACATGGGTAAGTTATTCCAGTCCTTTGCAGTGCGCGTAATAAATGAAGACGCAAACCGCGTCGTCCGTGCAGGTGGTACGGTACGTTCACTACGTAAGGATGGATGCCTGCTTTACGTCGAGTTGTCCGATGGCGGAACGTGATGGGGGAATTAATTCGAACACTTCCTGCGCACACTCTTCAAATGTACCCTATATTGTATTTTGTTTATTTGCATCACCATCTCATTCTACAACGGAGCTTAGCGAAGGGTTATGTGCTATAGCAGGACGCCCTCGTGTTTCAACGGTGTGGAAACTGGAGTGAATTCTTTCCATCGTGATGCCTGCAATTCTGTCCATCCGAGTAAAAGAGATAACAATCAAATTAAAATAATTTCAACAAAAAATGTTACAAATAAATATTTTACATTGGAGTTTGACTGTGTTTCGCTTTCGCCTGTGATGTGTCAGCCATATCCAAGTTATATTATTTATATATTGTTCTTAGCCCGATGACAGATGTTAGTCGTAACTGATCCACAAAGTAAAGTAAATTCGAGGTCGGTAGTTCGATGGGTGACTGTGTGAGGATTTCTTGACCCGAACTCGAACCGATATTTATCGTTAGATAGAAATCTTCTTTTAGAAGTATATTTTTGGGAAATTAATTACAGTTATAGTTTTTGTAATTTTGTCTTCAAACACGAGGAGTACGTAGCCGGATGATTTCACAGATGATCTGTGTTGAACTTATTAGAGAAATGAAATAAATTGAAGTGCTTGTTCCGATTGGTTTTGACAAAAAAGTCTCGAAAGTCAAAGTACGCCATCGCTTCGATAAATTTCTACTGTGAGTGATACCGGAAGAAGAAGCAGCAAGAAACTCCCAAGGGGCAAGTTTCCCTACTCACAGTTACGTACAGCACTTATTTACTTATGGCTATATATTATATTCATGTCTAAGCAGCATTCTCTTTAAAATAATCATCCAGTTTGTAATAACTCATCTTCATAGCCTTTGACATGATTTTTTAATTTAAAATAACGCATTTCCTTCAAACCGTATGTCTAGTGGTCAAAGCGAATCAAATTAAATTATGATTACGTCAATTAAACTAGTGTTACTCTCTCTAACATACGTGCATGTTGATAAATTAGATCACAAGATACATCCGGACGTTCCATTGTGTAGACCGAATTCAAGGTACAAGTTGAGAACTAAGTTTGTGAATTCGGTGCTTTACGTTTGAGTTGCTTACAGAACACGCTTGCTGTGGTATTTACAGTTTTAATTAATTTAATTTATTGCAGTTTGTAGACCATTCGACTGATTGACCAATGGGAAATGTTATTGTTAACGATAGCCCCGTATTCATTTCACGTTAGGTAGCGTAAGTGCATCCTGCTGATCAACTGACAAGCTAATGCTATCAGGTACTTCTTTCTATTTTCGCTTTCTATCGACTCCGACGAGTCGTGAAAGATGATGAAGTAGTTTGTCGTCTTCCTAAAATCACTTTTAAGACTATAAGTCGGTGATGTCATTGGTGTTACGGATTATATCTTACCCTCAGGTGGTACCAGATACTTGTGTGCAAACTATTTACATACGTAATAAATGATATAGTAGGTTAGAAACAAACTAATAAAATAAATATCTATGTAAAGTTGTGTCTTGGTGACAAAGGAAAACACATGAATTGGGTTCGACTAAGACATTTGTAAAATTTTTACACTGTTTCAATTTTTGAGTGAAGGAATTTTAAAATTACGTGTTTGATAATTAATTAAGTAAGTATTTTATGTAAATATAACCAGAAACTTCTTACACGATTCCTCTGCATAGAAATTTGCTGACTCAGTAGCTTAGTTTAAATTAAGAAAGTTTATAAAAATATATTTGGTCTAAAATATCAAATTTGTGTTTGTTTTTTGTTTCGTTTCTGTTTTCATTACTGCCATTTGTGATGACGATACACGATCGAGCGTTCAGTTGGCTACTGGGACTACAATCGATTTTCAGTTTACTTAATCCAAGGTTACGTATATTCTAAATTCTCTTTTCTTCCTCTTAATTATTATTTTGATAGTATTCAGCATTAAAATGTTTTCGTCGTTTATTTACTAAATTTATTTAAATGAGGGCTATTTGTCTCGACAGCCGGCCCTCATTCTGGAAGATCGTGACCCGCATGCCTGGGTTGTTGGGTATCATCTTTCACTTATTTTGATTATACTGATTCAATTTATATAAAATTACCAAACAACTTTAGCGCGAGTACGCTGCAGTGGAATGTTTTAGCGTGTATGATATAAATTCGTGTACATGACTCGTTGCTCACGTGGAAACCCATATTATTCAGCGTATGAAACTAAAAATATTATTTATACAAATGTATTCCTATAATGAAAGGATGATAGGGTAAATTGCATGATCATTTAAAAAAGGAAGCCATTTAGAAACGCTGTCAGTTCTGAATGTCACAAGTCATCAGATGGCTCAACCGCTCATCGCTCATCGGAAGGCGGTATAAGCGCTAGGAAGAAGAAGTTACGATGATCATAAAAAAATATTTATTATGTTTTTAAGAAATTAAAAAGATATTCAAGAAAATGCATGAAAATTTACCATCCGTCCCTGATCTTGAAAACTATAAACAAAAATACAACTTAAACATTTTATGTTCCACATATAACGTAATAAATTACAGAATACAGTTTAATAAAATAAATACATTTACAATACAGAATCTCATCCCGTGCAAGTTCAGTTCGGATTTGATGGTTTTTTTATCACGAGGAATAACCGTTTTACCTCTATACTCTATATATTTCCCTTGAGAAATAAGAAAATTCTAAAGAGGTAAAGGTTCAGAATTACTGACCGTGTATTAAAAAAATACAAAATACGAAAAATATGTATCTAAAATTCTATTTCGATTGCTCGGTATCTTTCATTTATGATACCCACTGACTCCTTTAATTGCATGATTGATATTTAGATGTTTATCCATAAAATTGATTGATAGCAAGGACATCATGTTATTCGGATATAATTTATGATGTTTACATCGGTAAATGGTTCATTTATATAAAAAAAAAAACTAGCTACATAAAAAAAGAAGGATGGGGTATAAGCAACGAACGTCCAGAAGGTCGTCAACAGAAGTTGACGCGGGTTTTTAAGCTAACATTAAATCAAAAATCATGCGGACATGTTAGTCAATGTCCACATTTAGTATTTCACACATACAAATATAAAACAACAAACAAAAGATTACAATTATTGTCCTTATTACTAAAGTCGATGTTTTTTTTATTATGTTGTTAGCCGACAAACGAGCAGACGAGCCACCTGATGGTAAGTTGTCACCGTCGCCCATGAACATCAGCTAGACCAAAGGTCACTGTTGCGTGTTGGTCAGGAAATGAGAAGAAGGTAAGAAAGAAAGTACTGGCTCTCAAGCCCCCAGCCGGCTGCCTCAAGCAGGAGGGTGATAGCTAGCCAGGTAGGCTTCACGGAAAGATAATAAAACCAGTATTAATATTAATGACTTAATAATAATACTGATAATATAATCCTTACGCGAAGCCCTACCGCCAAGCAGACCGACTTCTATCGCCTCTTACGACACCTTGTTCTGCCAGCATGGGACTGGGGGGAGTATCCTAGGCCATCCCAATACGGCCATAAATGTGAACAGGTTTGTGGTCACTTGTTTTGTCCACTTTTCTAGTGTCCGCTAAACTTTATGTGCGGCAACCCTTTTGTACATTCAAATGGAACTAATCTGTAACTCCTAATAATTTTAATTGTTACGAATGTTTATATCGCGTCCTAATGTTCAATGTAATTGGTCGAAATATTGGTAAATCATACGAAATATATCCACAATTTAAGTAACAATTATACTTTTAAACATATTCAAAACTACTGAATCATCTCACTTCGCTGCAGTAAAATTACGACTTACGCTTAAAATATCACCTGCATTGTTTTAGGATTAGGTTTTCTCGTTCATTAAACTAGAAATATAACAATTTATAACTTTTATATTTATGGACGGATTGCAATGAAACAAGTTAAGTATTAAATGATGCTTACTGCGATACATTAGTGAAAACCATAACGAAGTCTATTAAGCCGTTTCTGACATTAGAGGGCACAAACGCACAGACAAACAGACACTAATTCTAACAATAGCTGTTGTTTTGGGTTTTGGGTTCTATTGCGCTAATAAAGGCGCTAATAAATAATAAAAATAATAATAGTTTTTTTATAATACATCCTTCATATATAGGAAGCGATCAGTTAAAAATTTATTATACGTATACATAGATTACAAATGTATTATCGAGACTGTGATTTACGCCCATATTCGAAAATTCCAAATTCATACACTAAAACGACCGGTATTTTAATATGTTGCAAAACAAAATCTCAATACTCTAGTAACTCATAAATAGCAACATATTATCCATATCAAAAATAATTCTTAGTCCAGCCGTTTTGCATAGCTAAGCGCCGTCGCGTTGAAGATGCAGGCAATCTTCTTGGCAGTTGTTGTGCATTGAATTATATGTACCCAGGAACTGCGACCCAGTTCCCCGTTATGTATGTAAGAAGACGAATGAACTACGCCAGACGGGTCTGTATTGCTAATTCGCATAATTTTCTCGCGCCAATCAGCCAAGTGCCTCCACACTGCTCGCTTAAGGTAAAATAGGAGGTATTTTTAGCAGCCAGACTTGTTTTATGTTAAATGAAAGCTGTAATTGAATTCAATTCGGGATCTTGAAGTCTAAAAGTACTTGTATAAATTAGTGATAACATTCCAGATTGAATGGTGAGGCGAATGGCGATGTTACTCTGTGGAATTTATGGAACGTGAGTGACAGTTTAGAGCGTGGATAGCTTTGTATCTTTAGCCATCATTTGTCTCTTATATTTTTTAGTTTATTGATGATGAAATAAAGAAAAAAAACGAAGTCCAAATCAGACTCGCATTAGATAATGTTCGCACTATAAACGTAACCTAATAACGTAATATAATACTTTAGGTTTGTTATTGACATTTAAAGACGAGCTTGTCGCATAAGTTTTATGAGGAGAAATGAAGAATTATATTCTGTTTTATTTTTATTGGCTTATTACTGTCAGAAATAAATACTGAGATTGTAAAATTTTGGTATTTTTCTGTAATATCTTTTAAAGCATACAATTAAAAATTTTGAAAAAAGAAATTGTGTCCTTCAAATATTTTTTGTTATTGCATAAGTCGTTATATGCACTTGCCAATTTTTCGTTCAATAACCTCCAAACGAGTTAATGTGCCATGTAAGATGTAACGGCCACACGTAGGCGTCTGCAACTTAATGTCACGGTCGCCACGTAGCCGGCAAATTGGAAACTGCAGATATGTTATGTTTTCTCATTTGTTCCCTAAATTTTTTTTAATGAAATAACCGATAAACAAGCACACAGACAGAACTGGAATTCATTAATTGATTTATTTATGACATACTTGTTAGGTCACCGTAACATCTACATATGTGTCTATCAAATATAAAAAAATATATTTACAGATTCCGAGAAAATATGGTTTGGGTGACGGATAGATAGACAGTCAGTTGGATAGATAGATAGACGCCTTAGAACCTTCAAGACTTCTTGCACAGAATGTATGTAAAATGGACGAGAAACTATGTACTTTGCATTAACCCTCCTTTGTTGTCCCATTGTATTGTTTTAGATTGATGCAAACGTAGGACAATTTCATATGAGGACATAACTTTAAAAAATCACCGGTACAGCACATTAGAAATGAGATCTCCCGAGAGCTATTAAATTAGTGTGCTGTCATTATTCATATCGTCCGGTTTAACAGCCCTCGGTAGAACGTGGATCTCTCCACTCTACTGAGGTCTAAAGCGTGCTCCAACAGGCTGATCCGGTGCAAATCGCTGGAGTTTATCAAATATATTTATGCTGCTCGCAAGCGTTCAATACGGATAAATAAGTACTATTTAACGATATATTTAACATCTGGGAACGACGGCTCAATCCTTCAACGCACGAGGGCTCTCAAGAATATTTTCCATTAGCGGTCGCAAATCCAACTAAGTAATAAGTTACCTACAGCCGGTCACTTACGATTGCCATAAGACGTCGTGCGATGCATTAGTAACAACTTATAAAAATTCCCAAAGGACCGAAAACAATTTAATATTCGTTACAACTATAAATATTTATTAGATTATTATCTTTTTACGCGACCCATTCGGATATAATTGAACCAAACGCTTTAAGAAATTGCCTTCGCTCAATTTTAGATTGCTTTTTCGTACAGTTTCGTTTCAGATAAATGTGTAATGACAAACTTCATTTGATGCTAATATTTGTTCTGGAAGTTTTATAAAGTTCATAAATAAATAATATTTAATTTATGAAAGAACAGGTTTATTTAAAAATGTTGCTGCAGTATTTGAATAAACTTGTATTCGAAATTAAGCAGTGTTTAGCTGAAAAAGGAAATGAAAATCACTGGCTTAATAACTCTTATATACTTGTAGATGCATTTAACGAGCATTCTGTTTTTTTTTTACATTCTTTGGTCCCTTGGAACAGATTTTGTTCAGTAATAAATGGTATGTTTGCGCAAATTTTCTTTGAATATTGTTTCTCTTTGCATTTTACATTGTTTTTACAAAATTTGTTAAATAAATAAAATAAAATATCATAATATGTCGACGCCAAAAAATATATGTGACTAGAAACGCGGTCAAATAAATATAAGATGGATGTTTTCGCAAAGAATCCACGGCGCGTACAATCAGACGCGTGCATTATGCATGAAGCCGACCTCGTTCAAGGGATGTTTGTAGATCCGCGCATATTAATATTATGTTTATCGTTGTTAAACTTGTTGTAATTCACTGCTTTGTTTAATTCTCGCGTAGGACATTTTATTTCTAAATATTATGAATATGAAATTTTGGATCTGGATATGGATACAGATATAAAAATTGTTTTAGATTATCCGATTGTTTCGGATAATTTCGGTTACGGATATCACATGATTTACGACTGGGAATAATATAATGTATTTAGAGGCTTTGACTTTATTTATAGGTATTATGTGGTAATATAATCACAGAAAAAAACACTAGCCTTGAGAATTAAATAATAAAACAGTCTAAAGATACAGCGACGTGACTAATGTGTCGGCTCCACCAGCGAAAACGGGACATAACGTGATTTATTTAGATTTTGCCCCTAACTGAAATTATACGAAATTTTTTATTTCGGATATCCGGTATAGTTTCGGTTACGATTACGGAGCTATATAACATCCCTGATTACAATATATAATATTTTTACATAACAATATAAAACTTATATATTTTAAAATCAAAGTTACTTTGGGACAATTTAATTAATGACTGTAAAGTTATTTTAAGGCCGAGTTAACACGGAACGTTCGTATTTATGTAGGACCGTAAAACATACAAATATATTTCTCCCGAATTTTAACAAGGACGAAATGCCTGATTTTATTTGTTATTGGTATCGGGAGTACCGTAAAACATTTCTAAAAGCTTTTGTGACAGATAAATGTTTGGTCTTCGGTCATGGGTGTTGTCATATTTGTGTATGTCCATGCCACCCGCAACATAGGGTATCCAAGTGCATGAGTGTGAGTATGTAAACGTTTATTTATTTATTATGTACGTATTTATGTATTATTATTGTATTTTATTATTATTATTAATTGTTATTAATATTATATGTTATTATTGTATGTTGTATTGTATGTAGTATTTTTTATGTACGTATTTACAATACCTTTAAAATATTAAAATTTGAAAAGACTGAGGTTTTCGTTTTAAATATAAGAAATACGTCCCAGCATTGCATTAGATAAAAGCATTCGCGTGTTCTGTAATTGATTAGTTGCCGTTCGACAGGACAATGGTCTGAGGAGTGCAGCAAAATGCAGCTCACATCACTATTTTGGAACCTCATGAAAGACTTATCTGTGTATATGATATTCCATCATCACGTTTTATGAGTTACCCGGTATTTTTACGGTTCATTTGCTTGTTTCTTAAACAGTAGGTACTTCATTGTCTTTGGTTTTACGGATTTTTGAAGGTGGTGATCTCTTACTGTCTGTCGGGTCGTCGGTTCATATATCGACTAAATCTATATATAAACTGGCAAAAACAAAATAGTTCAGGAGCATTTTCTCCTCTGTTTGTTTTGTTTGGTAACTATGGACGAGTTTTAATGTTTTCAATAATATTTTTGTGTACTTTTTAAAATAATAGAATGTTACTTCATTTAATTAAGTTGGAGTTTTTCCATTCCAACTTTTGTATTATTTGAAGGACGTGCGGGAACATAGTCAGTTTAAGATCGTATATTTTACATTATGTATGTACGTATATATTTCTTTTCATATCTTTTACTATATGTCATAGTTATACCATGCCTCTTTAATTATATTTATAAGGTTTATGTTGATAATATCCCATTGTTGGGTTCCTCTTCTTATATTAACAGGAATCAAGCCCACAGTCCACCACGGTAATTGCAGAATGACACACTTGACGTAGTTTACATTTTGTGAACATGTGCGCATATTTCTTCTTTATAATTTTCCTTACCGAACCAAATTCTAATTAATACGAAAGCAAGTTTGATCAATTTCAGTTTAACCACATGGCTTACTACATACCATTTGGTTATCATTTCATTCAGCTCCGATTACACCATTTAAAACATTGTGTTAAGATCAGTTTACAGGTTTTACCTGAAAATAAAAATTGTATTGTAACGATGAAATTGCGGAGCTAGTAATTGACGTAAAAAGGCACGTCAGGGCGATCTGAGCGATGCCAGCGTAACTGGGGAATTCAGGAGTGATTTTAAATTAGCGCGTCGAATGCCAATCGAAGCGGGCATTTTACAACTTCGTGGCATTTTTGGCTTGCGGGAACAGGAATTTCTTGTTGAACTATTTCGGTTCGTTTTTGTCGTTCTGCTTCCGTGATATCGTCCGGTGAATTTGAGGGTAATAAAGGACATTTCAGGAGAGATACTGTCAAAGCTTTTTATTAAAATGTATTATATGCAGACAGGTGTGGACTAAGATTATGTTTAATGTGTCAAGGCAGGGTTTAATAAGTCAAACGGTGCTAGTAATACCGTATAGATTAGAATAAAAACAACAAAAAATCGATTAATAATCCTGTAACCTAGTAGGTACGCTGCCGTCGAAGAGTCCTGGGGTCGATGTTGCCTACATTATGTGATAGTTAAATCTTTGTTCGCAGATTATGATTGCCTGTGATATTACAGTTGTGTTCAAACCATTCATGACCCACAAGATTATCTGGCGCCAGTATTTGAATAGGAAATTTTGACCCGAATACAAATACAATTATCTAAGCTTTTCTGGTGAATTCTAAATGTTTTTGTCTACAAATTTACAAATGTTTAGAATTCAATTTAGTATATAAACAAGTATAAATAACAGGGCAAGCTAAAGAAGATGTAGAATACGAGACGAATTGAACATTGAATCATAATAAATCGTATTGTGATGTAAATAAAAGCAAGGTTATCAATTGTTCCAATTTACCTACCTACCTTCCTATCCGCTAGAAGGAAAACATGCATAATTTGTGATAATCAATGTAATTTTGCAAAAATTACCAGTTTTTCCCTCACCTCACTAAGTGAGTTAACTTTAGGAGACATATAAATATAACTAATTGCTATGGTGTCCCTAAAGAACTATTATACTACTAGGGTTTTTTATAAATTTCAAGTTTCTCTCAGTTTATTCTTTAATGGTCCCTGTGCAAGGTTTCGTCATATTTAAAAAATATTTACTGACTGATAATACCTGTTATCGGTATAAATTTTTATGTTGTTCCCTGGAAACTTCCATTCCATTATTTAGATAATATTGACACCAAATATGAGTGAGAAATGTATAAAATAAAATTTAAATATGTTCAGTTTGTGTGATACCTTATCATATGAACACAAAATTTAACAACCATCTTTATACTAAGGTATTTTCTTATTACCTTTACACACATACGAGTACATCCTATAAACAACCTGTGTCAATTTTATAATCCATTTACAATTTCATAATCCACGAATAACTTCATTATTATTTAATTCTGCCGAAACAACGATCGTTTTCGCTTCGCTATCGACAAATGTTTCTTCGCGCCCTACCAATTGGGCGAAAAGCTATCGAATTGACGATTAGATGGGTAATTAATTTCCGTGCGTGATTGATGACGAGCGTTGATGACGTGTCGAATTCATCACAGAATTGCATTAGCTACGTCCATTGTTCCCGTTCAAATGTTCCATGACGTACGTATGTCTGTGGGTTGTTTGATGAACAATAAGTTTTCGAAATGAATTTATTTATCCGCTTAGGCAAATTCGTTTATCATCGAAACATGGATTGACGTTTGTATTGTTTCCTGTCTGGTGTGTTCGATGCCAATATTTCTTTTCATAGAAGCGATATGTTATATTAATGATCACTTGACGTAACTGTCTCACGGCCGTTTTAAGTCTCCGCTCATTATGACAGGGCTTAACGCTAACTAAATAAGCTAAGATAGTCTGCTAAGCACAGATTAGAAGATTTAACTCATCTTAAGAACATTATGTGGAACTCTTAGGTAATCATTGTAATTGATTTTAAATACATTTTATATTTCGAAAAGTTAAGCGGTCAGATATGGACCTCATTTCTCCTAGGCCTAAGCTAGGAACTGACTTTTAAACCAATATCGTACGCAAAGGACTGGAATAATTTGTCCGCGTCGGTGTTCCCGGCTACTTACAATTTGGGAGTCTTCAAGAGGAGAGTGAATAGGCTATTACAAGTTAGTTAGTCTGTTCAAAATCTTAAACTTCATCACCACTTACCATCAGGTGGGATTGTTGTATTAACCTATAAGTATTAACTTATTTTATGTAAAAAAAAAGAATAAGGCATTGTATAGATCAAAAGAACGTCACTTGACATTGCTAATACATACACAAATAGAAGAGTACCGTAGAACATTTCAAACTAAACTTTAATCAGTACAGAGTGTTAAAGCATTATCATTGGATCTATCTGGCTGTTATATAAGCATACGGAGGCTTTTTGTCCATCGACATTGGTTTATCTGATCAACCGGAAAATAAACTGGATATTTAGCAGTACATGAAAATCCTAATCGGGATTATCTCTCTTACAGGAATCTATTCAGTATCAGGAATGTCCTAATAGAAGCATTATGTGATTTCATTATATGACTACAATTACAAGAATAAAGCGTTTTTGAAGTTGCTTTTATAATAGTAATAATTGTATTTTATATCGGGCGATTCTGGGAATCGGACTGAATTTATCTGAGTTTCCATGAACTAAAGAGCCTGCTAAAACATAACAATTTCCTCAATGACAAAACTTAAATTTTCTCATAAGACTTTTACAATTGCTCTCTATTAATTCCATTGAAACTTATTTGTTCGCGTTTACTTATACGCCGGACAAAACAGTGGGAAACAGCCACGTCCGGTCTATAAACATCTCTTAACGGCTTTATCTGCTCTCTAATGTCCTAAATCGCCCCATAATGCCCCCGAGACATTTTAGTACGAACTCTTTAAGATTTAGCTCACCATTAGGAACCCTGCACACTAACGCTGAGGTATTTTGTATGCATTTTTATGAGACAATCGCTGATAATCCGGTTGGGTGTTGCTTCGATATTTCGGGCTGCATTTTTGGTGTTAACCGCTGGTAATATACATGCATATATGTGACTAGTGTTGTATCATGCTCGAGATACCTTTTGGAAGTGTCTCAAGTTCCAGAAGTCTTGTAACATATATCAATACGTTCGAGATAGTCATGAATACAATTGCTAAATGGAAGGCAGCACGTGACCCGGGTGATGGCAGCACCGTCGCTATGACTCTACCCTCGGCAACACGTGCTAATTCGAAGCCTGGCTATGAGACAGACGCTACGAGTGTCTTAACCGTGCAAGAGAATTGTACCTCTTTTTTACTCGTTTAACTATAACATGTTTTGTTTGTAATTGTTATTAAAACAGTTAATCCTTATGGCAACACTACTTACTCGAATTACCAAATATACATCCGTGGAGATGTTTGACTATGGCGTTAGCAAAGCTGTCCTTTTCCCATAAATAATATAATATTGGACGACGTTTTATGTATGATTCAGTCAGTGAATGTTTGAATGAATGTATGAATGAATGAAATACTAGTAAATGAATTAACGACGAATTATTTAATTCATTAGTGGATAAGGTTAATGGATGAATTAAAAATTAATTTCTGTTTATAAAAATATATATTATTGGATATTATGTTTTTTTTATTATTTGACGAACCCATAGCCGAGTTGGTAGTAACCCTGCCTGCCGAGCGAGAGGTTCCGAATTCGATTCCCAGTGGGGGCATACATTTATGTGACAGATAAATGTTGTTTTCGGGTCATGGGTGATTGTAATGTCATGTTTGTGTATGTCAATGCCATTCGCAACACAGAGAATCCTAGTGTTGGGGTGAGTGTGTAACCTTTTATTTATTTATATTTTCAACGTGTTTAATTTTTACTGGAAAAAATTTATTTATGCATCTCTTACCCTATGTGTGTGTTAATAATGCTCTTTGTTTTCTTAGTAACGAAAAAATAAAGTATACACACAGACAGTGTCGCAGCTTCAACTTTTACCAAGCTCTTTTTTTTAATGTTAATAGCCGACAAACAAGCAGACGAGCCACCTGATGGTGAGTGGTCACCGTCACCCAAAGGTGTCACTGATACGTTGCCGGCCAGGAACTGAGAAGAAACAAGGTACTGTCTCTCAGGCTCCCAGCCAGAATACGTGTCGTTTAGTAGCTGACACAAGCAGTAGGGTGTTAGCTATCCAGGCAGATTTCAGGAAAAGATAAACACAGCGGTAATAATATTCATGACTCAATAATAATATTGATAATATAATTACACGAAGCCCTACAACCAAGGGCGGCTTCTGTCGCCTCTTCCGACACCCTGTTCTGCCAGCATGAGATTGGGGTCAACATTCTAGGCCGCCCCAATACGGCCATATTTACTTCAACACTAATAAGCTATCACAGTCGCACTCGTTGATCTCAGGTATTTCGCTTCGTAAAGAGAACTCTACGCTTTCGTATTCGAGATATACACGAGGTAACACACAAACATACTTTTGCTTGTATTATAAAATGTATTAAAAGTCATCTGGGTGGTTTTCTAAGTTATAAATTGCTGACCATTTATATATTTATATTGATAAATGAACATATTTTTGCTACATTTCATAAAGCGTCTTATCATTAAAAACGTATTCCTACAATATTTTCTTAAAAATATTTAGCGAACTCGGATCTTTTACTGTTTTAGGAAGTTTATTATATAAGTTTTCTCCTGCAAATGGTAAACAATTTTGCCGTACGATATAGTTCTACAAATGAATTCTGCAAAGCAACGCCTGATACTATTGACTATTTATTTTATTATTCTGCCTATGAACACAACAACAACTTCGCCAAGTTCTATCTATAAAGAATTCTTAATGGCATTTCAAGTATTTTTATGTCTCAAGTCGCCTCTTAGCGGCCGTGAGGCACTTTGTTGTGAATTGCTTCTAAACAAGCAGTCGCACTGAAATAATTTGCTAAGTGAGCTCAATAGTTTTTTAACTAATTGGTTTTAATTTACTGGAGAGCAGATGAATGTAATTAATAACAATATACTTCCATAAAGTAGCGACGGTACTATTGATTCATTGGTTTTATAATTCCATAGGTTTGGCTTCAGCTCTTTAGGAGTCTACTGCAGGTGTCTTCGTAATAAAGAAGGAGTTAGTTAAACCAAATTTTAAAAGTCTTATGCTACTTGAAGGTCTTTCAAGGCCTTCTAAACCCACTTCCGTGTGTCTAAACAACTGTGCTCAACCGATATAAATCGGGGCCAACAGCATTACGTGAATTCTAAAAACGGGCAAACGATCATAAAAAAGCTACCTGCGGTCAATCTGTCAACGACTGACCACGTTTGTGGCTTTGCTCGGTTGATCAATTACGGTTGATATAAACTTACGGGCTGTGACCGCTTCAGTTTGCAAGCTGATAGGTGATGGAGCTTTTATTATATACGTTAACACACTCTCAGTAGTGTAATATAGTATATATAGTATACATTGTGTAGCAGATGTCATGGTCACACACAATCAAAACACCACATGCAACCTAGTTCCGTGAAAATAGTTAATAGTTCTACGAGAGAACAAAGTACGATTTTGTTACGAAAACCTAGTTTAAATCTCAATTGAATAAAAGTATAGGGAGTGATTAAAGGACAGAACCTTGACCACAGTGAATAAGATCTCAGATGACACATGACTTTTTACCTTATTAACGCGAAAATACAAATGAGAAAAGAACCTGTCATTAATTTAAATCCACAACCAATACCAAAATATAACCATTCATTGATTATATACATGGATCTATTCATGAAGTTGAATATAACGTACTGACCTAAACACACAACATACACAATGATATACAAGCACATTTTATTTTGGAAGCACGTTCTAATAAAAAAAACTAGATTATTTGTATCACTGATCACTTTTCGTATGTCACTTTGTAGCACTTTTATATAACATCAACGTAATCAGTTCAATTTATCGTAGAACAATGTAGTTAAACAGTACGAACTGGTCACGTCCATTCTATAAAGATCTTCTAACAGCTTTACGAGGTCTGTAATGTCTTAAATCGGCTCTTAACGCCTGCATTACATTTTAATGCGAATTCCTTGCGTTATACGAACTTTGGGTAATAAGTACATGGGGTGGATTTATCACTGCATCTGCTACTCCAGGTTTTTTGAAGCAACTATGATTTGCTTAGAAAGATGTTCAAGGTAAATACATGTAAATAACGGCGAAGTACTTATCGGTGCATGCAAAGTGCTTCAGAGTAGGGATGGGTAATTGGGACTTTATCGGTAGAAAAAAATTTTATTTTATTTTATTGTAATACTATAAAAATTCAAGGATAACAAGGAAACTGTTATAATACATACGTTTCATATATCTGAATGTGGTCATTTAAAATCAGAGGAAATCAATGTCAGTTTGCTGCTTTCAAATGACGTAAAAAATTCAACAGAAATTGCTTTTCATTTTGTAAAAGTTTTCAATTTTCTATACAAATCCCAAATCAAATAGTGCTTTTATATATTTGTATTTTATACTCTTTAGCCATTGGAAAAGCTTCAGCGGGTAACGGCTTTTTCTGTAATGATATTGCAATATCATATTAAATTTTATCCGCCGCGAAACACTGCACTAAAATATTGACATGTCAACTCTTGAGCTCTTCTTGGGCTACAGTTATGGTGGCCATATTTGGTGTACTATTTTTAACAAAAAATCATTAAATGGCCTATATGTCAAATGAAATTGTGTATGTTTCATCAACATTGGTATTTATACCTACTGACTTTAAAAGAAATAAAAAATTGCTGAAAGTTTTGTAAATATCAGCTTTTATGTGTAAGTAATTTATTTTGAACAATTCTTAATGTAATGCGATCATGCAATCTAATTAGATTTTTTACGGTAAAACTGGACGAATAGTTTGATAGATGTCAAATGGCATTATAGATAAAACCCGTTAAAAGCAACTATGCACCACATGTTATCAATTAAAGCGTAATCGATAACTATTATGAAGACAGCTCATTAAAAAAAAATGTGCTACCAGTTAAAAAATTATAGATATGTATATATTGCAGAATATATCAGAAAGCATAAACGATATTATATACTAGCACCTTTGCCTGAGAAGAATTCTTTCACGTTGGGTGGCGCACACCTCCCTAATGATCAAAAGTAGGCCCACGCTGAATTGTGATCGTGACTTAATTGATAAATTTGAAGCTAGCTTGCCTTGATCTGCTTACGAAATCTATTATTGGTTATGAATCATGACATTCTCGATTCATCGATCTAGAAGTGAAGCGCTAGTCGAAGTGTCGGCTGTCTTAAAATTAACAGCTACCAAAGTGTAGCAGTCGAGAAGAATCTCAGAACAATCTAGGCGTAGGAGAAGGGTTTTTGATGAATTTAAAATATTACATCGATATTTTGTAAGGCACATGAAAGTTTCAATAGATACAAGTGGAGAGTGTTTTAAAATGATAAAAAAAAACTTTAACAATGGAAATTTATTTTGAAAATTTTTTTGATCTGTTTCTCAAATACCAACATATAAAGTTGATGTCACTTTTTATGCTGAAGTTAACTCACAATGAGACAGGTTAAGGTTATTATTATAGTCTGTCACGGTGGCCAAGTACAGATGACAGACCAGTGATACAGACATAAACGGCACAGACATTTATTTTACTGCTGTATCCTGTAGCCATTGCACCTTTTCTTTTTCTGGACGATCACAATTGAATTGTGATCTGCAAGCTAAAGTTTTATTTAACTTTAAAGCCCAACAGTTCAAGATTAGTAAAATAAGTTTTAAATTAAACCACAAGGCTCGATACTGAATAAGTCTTATTATTAACAGACTTAACATAACTTTAGGAACATTATGGAGAACTCTCAGGTATTCAGGTTTCCTCACGATTTTTTCGATCTTCAGACTCCCGTGCGGGAGACAGATGTTATAACCATATAAGAAGTCTTAGAATATTCAATAAAATAATTATATTAAACGAAATAATGATATTCTTTATATCCTGGATAAATCAACACAAGTTAGTCACTATTTTCACAGCAGGGTCAAAACCCGAATTTCTTAAGTAAACGACATACAACTTTAAGTCTCGAAATTAAGATCCAACTTTGTTTGCACTTCACATCACGCGCTTTGAACCGACTCTGAAACTTCACACTTTCAGAAATAATATATGAACTTGCTTATTACATTCCAGCACGAGGAACGCTTGTTTTTATTTGCAGTCTGTTATTAAATAAAGTAGCGAAGTATTTTTATTAGACATTAAGTTAGATTTTTTAAAATTAATTTTAACAAAAAATATATTTCACAATACATTAAATTTACTCTATATGAACGGTTCTTTCTAATAATTAAGTGAGAGAAACCCTCGTAAGATGACGGCTTGCGCCAATCGTTAATGATAGGTTGAGTTAAGATATTATAGACGTGGTGGTAGTTGCTTGGGTGACTGCTACTGGTAAAAATTCTTGAGTAATTTCGTGTTTGGAAGGGCAAGTTATTCTCAGTTAGTTTAGTATTATCAGATAGCAGGTGTCTATGTTGAAAGTTTTCGTTCAGAAGCACTTACGACAATTGCACTGGCCTGTAACCGTTTTATTATTCTGCCCTACAGTTTGACAGACCTGGTGCCTTCAGTTACCAGTAGACTGGAGACCTGCAGTGGACTTTTAATGACCTAAAATCTAAAATATATAAATAAATGGGGCACAGTCCCTGTGTCGCGTAAAGAATGGATAATTGACTTAAAATGAACATCTCAGATAACTAAAATCTGATAACAAACTTTATCCACAGCTGTAGATAAAATGGTATGGTATGGTATGGTATTTATGGTTAAAATAAGAATAACTCAGTCCAGTTGTTAGTGATCCTGGCTATTGAGCGGAAGATCCCGAGTTCAGTTCCCGAGTACCCACCCACCTTTCATTTCTTTACGTTGAAATTGCCGATTCTTTATACCGGTTTTCTATTTAAATATATGGCGTTGCTTTTCGATTACGAGTTTCGCCTTGCCATACGGATTGGACTGAAATTTCTTCGTCACTCACCGTGTTTTCCAAACTGTTCCAGTTAATTTCTACTTTTTTTAAATGTACACTACTACTGTCTGTAACGAAAAATATTAATTTCCGCTGGGGCAGCTAAAATCGACTTGAGAGATTTTTTATCAAAGGAATCTATGAACTTCGCGTAAAATGACGGAAGTGCATCGATAGCAAAAAATAAAAATAGTGCGACGACATGGGCGTGCACCTGAAGAGAAGCTTACCTATCATAAAATATTATTATTCGTAAGCAACTTTGTGGGTGGCAAATGCGTTGTAGGAATTATTAAGAACACATCAAGGTTTATATTAATAGAGATTATATCAGCATTTTTTTTCATTAAAACAACATCCCAACAACTTAACTTTAAGGTATGAATCCAATGACACGAAATACTCTGAACTCGCTGATTATGACGAGGCACTAAAGTATCCATTCAAAACATCAGAGAGCTTGCTGTTTACAAGTAAAGATTGAAAAAGTTCTTGGAACAAGTCTAGGGAATGACCTCGGTTTGTATTGTCACAAAAATATCATACATATACGCCTTACTGTGCTTTAAGAGTAATTTAATATTTTTTTTATGACGATAAATAACTCACAAGAACATAAATCATATAGTGTCAATATAATTCCAAACAATACAAATTCTCTTTTTCGTCTCCTTTGTGTGTATCGCAATTATTGTAGAATAAATTTTTAGCCAGTCTGATTAGACATATATATAACGGAGTCAGTAACAAATTCGGTTGAAAACGCACCAAATGACGGCAGCATCGGCATCCAAAAATGACTCCGTTCGTTGGCTTTACAAAATAAAGGTATGATTCAAACTCGATGTTGGTTGATGAAAGAAATGTTTGCGTATAATTTTATAGAACAGCGATTACATAATGCAGTGCAATATGACTATAATAAGAATTGCTAATCAAATTCTTACCACAGTGGAAGTTAACTTTGTGTTTTAAGGTTTTTTGCCTGATTCGTTCGTTGCCTGACAGTTATCGGCGATCAAGTTTATAAATTTACATATGAGTTCATAAGAATTCAGTTAAATTTAGTTACACTTGTTAATTGCCGCTAGTAGCAGGGCTAATAGACAGGTGAAACGTGTCATGAGCATATTAAAAAATATGCTCACAGCAGTTTAGATCCCTGATCGCTATTTGTTCAAGGATTAAGATTCAAACACACATTTATGTGACAGATAAATGTTTATTCCCGGGTCATGAGCGTTTTAATGTCGTATTTGTGTATGTCCATGCCACCCGCAAGACAGAGTGCCCTAGTGTGGGGGTCTGAGTGTGTAAATGTTCATTATTTATTTATTTATAATCGGTATGAGTAGGATTCTTTGAAAATTCATTTGCTTTTCGTTCTTTACAGGACCATCGTACGTGACGTGTAAGGATAGCCTTTTCAAGACTGCAGTGTCGAGGAGGCATTGGAAAGACATCAAGCGTTTGTCTGTAGTGACGCTTGAGTGTAGTCTGTGTAAAATGTAGGAGACATTTGAAATATCTGCAAGCACTAGCATAAAATGGGGTATCTACGAACATTTATAAAATTCCTCAGGTGTGCAATAATTGTTTACAGTACCTACAATTTGAACAACTAAGGATACGTTTTCTGAAGCGGTGGGTGAGTTACTGTGTTCAAATAAATAAAAAGAAAGTAAGGATCAAGTACAGCGAAAACCACTAAGTATTCGAAACAGTTAAATGAAGTGAATAATGTAACAAGTTATTTAGTACAAAAGAAAAGCAAATAACGGACAAAGAGATTCATTACCGTTTTTTATTCTATTTCAACGTGAACATGTACAAAGTATTTGTTTTAAGGGAGTTGTTTGACCATTGTGTGGACTAAAGCCTGCTCGTAAAAGCGTAATATTTAATTGAAAAACAAATAAGTTTCTGTCAGTTGTAAATGTTTGTGCGTTTATTAAATTTAAAGATCAGCTTGTAACTAGTTGTTTCGTTACAATTTCAAATTTTTTGTTACTTCACAGGAAAATCAATAAAAATTCTGAAAAAAATTGTAATATTTTTTGGCAGGTACCTAAGTCTTATTTATAATAAATGTCTTCCCTTTTGCAAACCTTTTTATTGGTGATCGCGAATAACATAAGTTATCCATTATTTAGAAATCCATTGAGATAGATAAAAAAACCTTTTAACATAAACTGTTATTAGCTGTATAACTGAATTCCTGAAAATATCAAAATAATCTGTTCAGCCATTTTCGTGCTTCCGTCATATTTATCTATTGGAACTTTCTGGCAGAGTTAGAGCATAGCTTGTTGGTAAAATAAATAATAGTGTAGATGAATATATAAATAACAAGAACGTCTCATAATGATAGTGCTACTGAGAAGTTGTTTTCATCGTTTCTTCTCCGCAATTTTAATAAAGTACACGTTCGAAGCATGATTTCAAAAACCGACGCGTATATAAGTTTACAAAACACTAAGTGGTTTTGAATTTGAATTATAATATATAATTTTGCCTCTCAATAATCGCTAAATACCGAAATGGCCGACAAATGTTTTGCATTTCATGTTTGTATTATTTTGTGTATATTTTGTGGTGTATAAACGGTATAGAGCATTTTCATACCATCACGTTTCTTATACTCAGACATAGTGGGACTAGTTTACATAGTAAATAAGATAAGAACCCGCATAGCATATGCGGACGACGCCATAATTTATTTGGTAGCAACTCTGTCTGCCGAGCGAGGGGTCCCGGGTTCGATTCCGGCCGGGGCAAACATTTACATGACTGATACATGTTTGGTCTCGGCTCGTGGATATTTGTGATATTATATTTGTGTACGTCCATGCCATCCGCAATACAGGGATTTAGGTGTGTGTGATCGTTTATTTTTTTTTAAACATAATTAAGAATACAATTTAAAGAATTCGTTTATTATTGTTGTTTAACTTGATATTATTGAAGTATTAATTAATTTGTAAACACAGATTCTGTGAGATCAAACTTCGTGAACAAAAGAAATCGGAAGTTTGTTGCCAAGGTTAGTAATAAAAAACAATACAAAAACTTGATCTGCTCGGAATCATAAACATAATATACTAACATAAGCAATTATTACGCTAGTATATTAACTTTATTCTTGGAATAGAATATAATATAATAATATCTTTAATTATATAATATTTAATTATATAATATCTTGTTAACAATTATGATTTTTTTTAATATCTTTTAAGCAATGCATTTTAAAAGTGTAAAAAAATTGTTTGAATTAATAATTAAAAAAAAAATCTTCTACATTTTTAGGATAAAGTCTCAGGTCATCAACATCGGGAACAATTCTTAACTATTCTATTCCATGTACAACAAATGGTACAAAGTATATGAAGAAACAGAAACTTCCGCAGTACTGCGTATATATTTTGTTTCACAACTTTTTTAATGTAGTTTAGTCGTTTTTGGTTTCAAAAGATTTACTAGTACGTTTGATGATCAAATTCCTCTCAGCAGCCATCCACTTTTAAATGACAACTTTTGAGACTTTGATCCAAGAACAATATTTTTTAACTGATTTGGAATTTTATTATAAATTATAAATTAATAAATAAATATTTTATTATAAATTAAGTATAATAAATGTTTTGATAAAATCAAAAGTAATAATAAAATATTAAAAAATTATTTTAAACAATTGAATATCAATAATTTTTTTTGCATAAAATATTCATTATTTATACAACAATATGAAACACATATATGTATATCAAATTCCCTAATATTTTTTCCTGTAATATGAATGCTACGTTGTGTTCAGTATGGTCTGAGATCTAATACGACAAATATATAGGCACTTACATATAACAAAATTGTAAGGGTTGAATCTCTTAATGGAATATTTTTTGGAAATTTTGACTATCTGTCTGTCTGATCAAACTAAAACCACTTTACAGATTTGGATGATACTTGACATATTAGTAGCATATATTATGGGTCATAATATAGGGTTTTTTTTTATTTCGGGAAATGGATCTGTTGTTGCAAGATACGAAATAAAAGATAATATTTACATTCTATTATATTAAGCGGGCCGTAAATCAATAATTTACTGGTTGGTTGTAACTATTATAATAAATTTATATATTTATAATTCACAGAACTAGATAATATTACCATTGGTAAATCGACGCGGGTGCTATATTCAACTTAACGGTTTTCCTAGGTTTTAGAAGCAAAGAGAGAGCGTGTTACTTGTACTACATTTACAAAGTAGTATTAAATCTTATAAGGACATGATAAGGAAGAATAAATAATTATGCGTATTTTTATATCGTAACCTTTTATATGTCACCTTTGCTTATTCATTAAAAGTTCACAGAATAAGACATTCAAAGGATTTTATTATTAATCAACTGAGGTGTTTGGCAAATATTTGTAGTTCTAAAGAATTTTTTTTTATTGTTAATAGCCGACAAACGAGCAGACGAGCCACCTGATGGTAAGTGGTCATCGTCGCCTATGGACATCAGCAAGACCAAAGGTATCACTGTTGCATTGTCGGCCAGGAAATGAGAAGAAGGTTGGAAAGCAAGTACTGACTCTCAAGCTCCCAGCCGGAACACGACGAGTCGTTTGGCGGCTGACTCGAGCAGGAGGGTGGTAGCTAGCCAGCCAGGCAGGCTTCACGGAAATATAATAATACCAGTAATAATATTAATGACTTAATAATAATACTGATACTATAATCCATACGCGAAGCCCTACCACCAAGCAAGCTAGCTTCTGTCGCCTCTTACGACACCCTGTTCTGCCAGCATGGGATTGGGGGGAGTATTCTAAGCCGCCCCAATATGGATAAATATGTTAAAAGAGAAAAGGTTTTGCATTTTACTTCATAGTTACAGTTATCATGCGTCTAACAGAACGTAGTTATTGGACAATATACTCTGTCCTTCAATCACGTGGGGATCAAGCATGCTTCGCTTTGGACCCGCATTGAAGGTACAAAATATCTTCATATTGTCTTTCTGTGGTTCTCTGTCATATCGTATTCCAATTCCAATATGAAACTATAAAAAAATCATGTATGAAAATATATTTTTAGATTTTACAGTGCGTCTATTTCCTTTTTTAAAATACCTTCCGAGCTTTTGAAAGTTTCAACTCTGTCAGCGGCATCCGACAAACCAAATCTGCGAACCTAAATAAATACTACAGATATCATCAGGATTTTATGGAAATTTTCAAGTTACCCCATATCCATGGCTTGACACGATAGTGTATCGAATTTAAATCATACGGTGATTTTATTCGAGCGCTGGACGCAGTGGAATCCAATTACAGCGCCATTGTTAGCACTGTGTCATCAGATCTGCGATCCGAACCGAGTGTACTGATAAACTTAGGTTTTAGTAACACCTAGCTATATTTTTAGTTTTGATATATTTTGCTTGTTATTAATTGGATATGTCAAAAAAATTACTTTGAACTCGTAGTACATATAAATAAGCAATTACCCCGCTATCTAGCATTTGTTTACAGTAGAAACTTTGCCGGCATTAATTATTACGTAATAGATCAATAATAAATAGATCAATGTAATTAAATTATTAATAATTCATTATTGTACCCATAACTTTTAAATCTTTATAGTTTTAAATCATGTCAATTCGACACAGTCCGTTTTGAAAAGCCAGATTGTTTAAGCCATCTTGTTCGTGTTTAGTTTTTACCATACAAAATGAAGTCATTACACGGTAGGATCCTGTTCCTTGTCACAAATGTATCATCATAGCATTGCCAAAGGCAATGTTATAATTTTTATGATGTTATACTTTTAAACAGTAATCAAAACTAGAAATTAATATGATATATATATATATGGAAAATAATATATATTAATATTTCTTTCCCGTAACAAATATCAAAACAAAACGTTTAATTACAAATTAAATTCTTAACGAGAAACGTGATGAGAATCATGATGAGAACTCTGCGGTTCTCGTAGCAACCGCTCACACGTTAGCGTAGCAGTCTGTAGCGATCTTGTAGCCGATGAGTGGAAAAAGTAAGTTCCCGCGACGTATTAATTAATTAATTTATACCGTTTTGCAACAACACCGAGTAATATCTGGGCGTAAATAATTGTACTGTTGAAGTATTATTTTAAAGTCAAAGTATAGGACTACATTACAAATAAAAGTTATACAGATTCATTTGTTTTATATAAGATATAGTTCATCAGTATCAGGGATTAACAGAAATTCGTTGTTATTAAAAATGTTATTTCATATCATGTATCATGCTATTTGCATTTAGATATGCGAAGCTCCTCGCTCTCTTCCACAGAATCGATGTTCAGTTATCATAAATAAAGTACATCAAAAAACAATGTTTTGCCCCTAAACGAAGCATCGTCAGTGTCAGTAGACTCAGTGACTTTTTTTTTATGCTAATAGCCAACAAACGAGCAGACGAGCCACCTGATGGTAAGTGGTCACCGTCGCCCATGGGCATCAGCAAAAACCAATGGTATCACTGATGCGTTGTCGGCCAGGAAATGAGAAGTTAAGAAACAATGAACTGTTAGCCGCGAAGAAATAATTTATTAATATTATAATCTAATAAATTAATCACATCAAGCATATATCCTATACATTTTTTCTTTTAAAATAAATGTAAACAGTTAAATAATTAACTGAAAGTTATGTAGAATATTATTTCAGTTCTATTATCAGCATTATGTGTTTAGTTTCAAATACACGTCAGCGTAGAACGAGTGTCAAGTTTGTAGGAGCTAGTAATGTACCGATCACGTTACATTTTAACAAAATACACGAAATCACCTTGTACGTCAGAATATGGCGTTTAAACAGTACACTCACGATGTCTGGAAACGTAGACTTATTTACAAAGTTCTCTTTTAAAGTTATAACTCACATTTACATTATATACATATGTACAGCCCAGTTGGTAGTGACACTGCCTGCCGAGCGTGGGGTCTCGGGTTCGATTCCCGGCCGGGGCAGACATTTATGTGACAAATTGCGTGTACATATAATCGTTCATTTGTATTCCAAACGAATTGGTTCAATGACTTACTACGAAATTTTAGTGAATTTTGAAAAATTAGAAGACAATACAGAAGACAAGAAAAATATTTTTCAACAAAACTTATGTAATATTATTACTCTGCAATGAATATGGAGTAATGACCTAAAAAAAGTCGTGGTGCGGATAAAGCATACCTAAAAGTGGTACTGTACCTGAAACTTGTTAAGCGTGCTCAGAAACTCAACCGTCTTCTACCCTCATTTTAAAAATATAGCGTCACGGAATCGATGTCTCATCTTTACGTCGCATTCTGAGGATAAAATAGCCCACACTTCCACTTTCTATGCCTGATTATCTCAGTTTCCTGTTACCGACCTCGTACTCGTGCGCTGAATGCAAAAATAGTTTTAATCGGCAAAAGCTATGAAATAACCTTCGTGTTAAATATGAATTTCAAAGGATCGTATTTTACACTTTGGAACACGAAACCGCGATATAATTACAAGAGGTAATAATATTATTAAATTAGTCCATTCGGAATAGTTTTATGTAGCGGTTGGATGGAGGACAGAATTTAATTAACTGCTTGCACTCGGTAGCCGCTCTCTCCGCTATCCGTAGGGACGTAAAGGTACGGTGCAAGTTGAAGCGGCATTCGTACCATTATTCGTTTGGATTTTATATTCTGTGACGTAAAACTGTGGTTTATTAACTTCGTTAAATAAAACTATACGAAATAGTTTTACGTACCGGTCGCAGGAAGCTGTTAAACTTGGAAGCTACTCACTGCGTGATCCATAGGGATGTAAGCGTGCAATATAAAGCACATGACGTATAATTTAATTCTTTTGAACCGTAACCGAACTAAATTTAGAATTAAAAAAAAATAATATTTTACCACGCTATGATAATTAGTTATTTTCGAGTTACCAGTTTGAAAATGTTATAACCTTTAAATTATTTAATTTATTTACTATAACAAGTATAGTAGTTTTACTGATAAGCTTGCAGTAATTTAAGTATAAGTAAGAGGAGGCTCTTAGCATTACAAGGGTAATTTACACACCGCTAACCAAATAGTGAATAAAATCTGTTCACTTTACGGAATATTATGGAAAACTGAAAACCAGTTATCGTTTGTGATAATTAGTGAAGATTCGTTCAAAACGACCACAGAATTTTAAGATAAATCACTGAAAAAACAACATACTACGCATATCTGATCAAATACCACACATATGTAGGTACTCTATGACTACCACAGTTTGTAATAAGATTGCTGTAGTATAGCAGTATCGCTAGTTTCCGCTTACCGCTCGTCACTTAAAACTCAGTTGCACACAATACTATAGTACTCACACTCTCTACATAAGTTATAACCACCCTCATAGTTAAGTTACAACTTGGATTGTGGGTCAGTACAGCGTCTTGAGGATAAATATTATAGAATACCGAAGAACTCGCTGTTTACACCCAACAATGCATTCATTCCTTTTGTCTTTTGTATTGGTTATTGCGAAATAATTAAACTGTGGGCACTTTCGTCCCACATTCATACATATTTATGTAGTTTATAATATATATTACACACACACTCACATACACTTATTTATTATATTATATTTATATTTTATATCCATTACACGTTACATATCACACAGATACATACACTCACTCAAGCACACACACGCGGACTCGAACTTGGCGCGTCGTGGAGTTGACTCGCCACTTTACTCGCCGATTTCTGCCAACACCGGCTGGGCAGCCGCGCGGCGGTTTCACTGCTCTCCGCACCTCTCACACCCCGCTAACGGGATCGGCCGGCGCGCGCGCTGCTCAGTGCGCGCTCGCCATCAGACAGTTGGCTTTCTTTCGTCCCGCACAACACCTGTGTCGCTTGATCACTCAACTACGGTACGCTTGCTAGTACTTTCGCTGTGCCTATTTATTGTTTGCTTGTGTTTTAATGTTAAGTCTGTTTCCTGTGCTTCTATCACTCTCTCTCCTTCTGTATTTTATGGTTATTTTCTCGTGTTGTGTTTCGTGTAGTATAAACTGTTATTGTGCTTGTAAAATAAACTGTTTATGTCCGGACCGTTTTAGTTTGTTTGTTTCGTGTTACCAGCACCGACTACACGCGTGACCCAGCTCACCTAGGCCATCCCTTACCATAACATCCTTCCTCCTTACCATAAAACCTTTACCGTAGGGTCGACGGTCGCATGTAGCTTACAAATTAGGGATGTTATGGATATAAAATTTTGGATCTGGATATGGATATTGGTATATGAATAAAATTTTTCCAATTTCAGTTACGGTTACAGCTATGAAATTATTTCAAATTATCCGATTGTTTCACGTAATTTCGGTTACGGATATTACTTTATTTTTACGTTACGTTTTTACGTTTTTACGTTATTTTTAGTTATTATGTAGAATTACAATCATAGAAAAAAACAATAGGGTTAAAAATTAAATAATAAGAACTGTCTGAAATGAAAACGACGTGGTTAGTGTATCACCTCGGCCAGCGAAAATCTGTCGTAATCTTTTTTTATTATGACATCTGCTATCCGAAATTTCCCGAAACTTTTTTATCGGATCCGGTTAGGGTTTCGGATATATTTTTATTTCGGATATCCAACAGTTTCGGTTACGGTTACGGAGCTTCATAACCATTTTTAACAGATAGTTTTTATTATTCAATTTTTAAGGCGAACTCTATTCTATTTCTATGATTGTAATATCAGACTTTTACCTAGAAATAAAGTCAAAGTGTTACCTTATAAACACATTATATTGTTTTTTCGATTCCTTAATCATCTAATATCTATAACCGAAATTATCCGACACAATCGGATAATCCGAAGTAATTTAATATTCGTAACCATAACCGAAACCAGTAAATAAATAAATAAAGTATAACAAAATAAATTAATACAACAATAAAATAAAGTAGTATAACAACAAAATAAATAAATGTAGTCTTCAATGTTCTGATCTAACTACATATATAAATGAGTATGTGAAGCTGTAGGACAATAAGTAATTCGATATAATGTGAAAAGCGGGTACGGACACACACGACAAGTTTTAAGTTAACAGTGAGGGTAGTATTGAACTTCAAGCGAAAAGCGACAAGCGAAAATGATTTACGTTCGTCCGGGTTTATTTCCATTGCACCAATATTTTGCTTAACGTATAAATAATAGGAAGTATACTTGGAAGTGTCATTTTTTAAGTTGTTAAGGGTCTCAGAATTTACGTTAACAATTAATCCTTCCAATAATCCGTACTCAAGTATACCTGCAGTGGACTATTCATATTACTCGTTCAATTTTATTTAAATTTCGTCTGGATTACAACGTAGCTACGATATAATTCGTTTATAATCTCCCAGTATCTCGCGAGCTGATTTAACTTTGCGAAAATCAGATTTTAGGCAAAATGTACGAGTATTTGACAAGCGTAGAATTATTTTAAAGCAGATTCATACGATTACTGGACTTTAACCGGAACATTTTTTAACTTTTCGTCTGGACATGAGTTTGACTGACATGGGACCGAGAAAAATTTCAGCACATTCTCAACTTTTTTTTACTCCCTTTTATTTCCATTGAAAATACTTACTTTTAGTGTTCCGTACTTTCGATGAAATTTAAAATCCTCATGAACTCCTTTTTTTGCATTTTGTATATATTTCGCGAAAATCTGAAAATATTGTTCACCAATGCAAAAAACGGAATATAATATATTATGTGGGTATATATACCTAATAAAGATTTAGCACAAAAATATTTACCTAAAAATATTTAGATATAGATTCAAAATCATTTAGTTATTTTGTAAATACACTTACGCATATAACTTTTTGCTTGTACTACCGTTCCGAAAAGGTGCTTTAATATTGAGAAGAAGAAACGGCGAAAGAAACTCCTCAGCGCATCATTTAAAACAGCATATGACAATTACAAAGTAAGTTTTAACCTGCGCGGAACTGGTGTTTGCACTGTTATTTCCCGGCGTTCTTGTCATTATATTCATCAGTAGGATCCAATATATCCTTTACCTAGCAGCTGTGGGTTATCGCGTCGCTTAAAAGTTTCTATAGGTAAATCGCGTATCCACATTGTAACCATAGTCTAAACACGAAATAAAAAACATTATTACTAATTACTTAACTTTAACAATATGCACTGGAGCATCCTTAGAGACTTTTTGAAATATCATTGAATACTTCCGTAATTGATCAGTATTAACATGTGACATAGATACAAATCATTACCAACCATTTTCAAAATGTTCCTCTACTGTAGAAATAATTATTTTTAATTTCCACAAAAATGTTCCAATCCCAAGTAATGCGGTTAGGGCGAACCGAATGCGGTCTGTTAGAGGACATTTATTTCCAATGCGGTTATTACAGGATTGGAAGATAGCCAGAGGAATCTACTTGGTAACTTTAAAAACTGGGACTACCTGCGGCTCGTGAATATCCTGACACTGTGATGTAGGAGAAGAATAGATGCGGTTTGTATTTCGTTAAATGGTGTTTTGATGGAACATGTACGAGTCCGTTACTTACTTTCTGATTCTGAGTACTTACTTTCTGATAAAGCATAAAGGTTTTTGATAAAATTGCATGTGTAATTTGTTTGAGGTGGTTCATAATATAGCCGATATTGATCTGAACGTGATTACGAAACGGATGCTGTATTTAGATGACTGTTACCATCACATTTTTCACTGAGCATATTTCATAATTCCAAAATTTCATCCACCCATCAGCCGTTACCTGTTCACTGATAGAAATACTTAGTTTGCCCTAACTAGTGTTACTCTTACTATATGTAGGTTATCCGAATCGAACGGCCTCCCAATTTTTCTTTACACTGACCTTTGCACTTTTTACAAAAGCGTCGACGCCATTGATTTGTATTTCGCTATCGATATCTTCCCAGTTGATTGTCAGCTCTGCAAAAATTTTGAAGAAACTTTTATAAATTAATGCGCTCAACGTCTTAAACTTCATAACCACTTACTCTCAGGTGGGATTGTTGTCAAGCATTAACTTATTTTATATGAAAAAGAGAAAAATCTTTTCATTACAACATCAGCCGACTTGAGTTTGCAAGATAATCGATTTTATTACTTTCCGAATATTATCGTTTCTAATCAGAATTTAGTATTTCTCATTTAAATTTCATACTTCTTTAATTTGAATAACATTACTAATGGGTGATTAATTAACTTTAATTATAGGGTGGTTTTTACATGTACTCAATGTTTTATAAAAGCACTGTAAATAATTTTTATACCTTCTCCAAATGTAACGTATCTTCATAATTTGATGCTCTTTCACTTCACATCTAACATATTGCGAGTGAAAAGTTCTTTTGATCTTTACGCCAAACCCGCTCTTGTCTACTAGAAAATTCATATTTAATAAGGTTTAAATTTGATTGCATTTATTGAAGCAACGTTATCAGCGGTAATGAAAAAATACATTTTAGTCTTAATATTTGAAGAATTCAAAGGTTTTTTGTAACATTTAACTTACTTTGTACATATTTTATTAAACTGATTTTTTGATATTTGTTATGTTCTAAATATTAATAAAAGCGTCTTTAAATTCTTTAGCAATAACTCTCTAACCTCTTTCCCGATAACACGTTAGCTTATAACTCCTATTAAATATCTTACATTACAACACATATTCCATTCCGGGACATAGTTGGATATTTTATAATATGTATATATGACTTCAATCGATGAAGTGATTCAGAAGCAAAGTCATAAACAGTAACAATTGCGACTATAAACCCATACACAAACTAGAGCGCCATTTATTGAATGCAATAATAATAAACGGTCGTCTCGGTAAAACAATTTTGTGCAAACATAACCTTAGTAAACTTAAGCTTTTCTTTCAGAAGCTACATGACGTTCATACACACCAATTATTATAATACAAAAATTTCATTTATAATCATTCTTGAATTCAGTGCTCATTATTAAATTCCTACTCTATTAAGTTACACTCTCCCTATATTTATATATCTTATCTTAAAATTTTCAATCGTTAATAATTAATTATTATTAATCCACTCAAACATAGAAACTTGTAGGGGATGACACTTGATATTTGTACAGGTTTTCAAATATAAATTTAATAATTAAATTAAATCAATTAATTATATTATTTCTTGTTTCGATTTAAATATACTTACATTAATTGTTTTTATTTAATAAAATATAACTAAAATAAAAATCTTTGTTGACTTAAGTAGGAATTCACTTTAAATTTTATTTTATATTACTTGTTTTTAACTGCAGAACATCCTATTCGAAGTTGTTGCGAATGTTTGCCGTATTGTAAATTACAATTTTATTTAACTTAAAAAACCTTCAACCATCCAAACCTACAGAAAGTGTGAAGTTCATAAGCAAACTTCAAATAAAAGAAAAGAAAGAAAGAAATACATTTATTCACGACTTTTATAACAGCACTCATAAACAACAATCTTAAATAGCAGTAAAAAAATATATATTACAAATACGCTGAATCCGCAGTCAAACAGGACGCTATCCTTTAATAGCGAATTATACCATTATGAAAAGACTTCGATGCGACCGAGCATCACACGATACTGGAACAGCCAAAATAAACGTAATAAATGTAATAGCAGGTCACACAATAATCATTTGAATACGAATATACTGATTTCCATCCGGTCCACTAACCGCTTAGGGTTGCGTGAATCCGATGATAAACCATAACTCTTATAGAACCACTCTCACTTAATCTGCGTGTCATCTGTTACATGATTTTTTTATTGTATAAAACTGAAAAGTTTAAAAGACATTTCTCTAGTTCGCTCCAAAAAACACGTCATATATCCGAACAATTCTTAAATAATGTTTATTTCAATTTCGAATTTTTTGCACTTCAACTCGTGTTATTTATTAATAATAAAATAGCCATAAAATCAACCGGCGGCGGCCATTGCTTAGAAACATAATCTTTAATATCCACGGTCAGCGTTCAAGCGTATTTTATAACCCCGGTCACTCACATGCGCGCAAAGGTTTGAAATTTGTGCGAATGTTCGCACGTATGTGAAGGGCTGATAAGTAAATGGGTTGGCATATGAGTATGCAAATCTATTTGCGCATCCTCCTACACTCCATCCATCTCCAATATAGAGAGTAGCTGGAACTACTACTAAAGTACGTATTAGTAGTTAAGTACATATATAGTAATTATAGTAGACGCTGCAAACTACGAAAAATGAAGACATTTTGCGAACACATCATTTGCGAAGGTCGTCCTGCACTTGTAGGTTCGCGTATTCGCGCGAATGTGAGTGACCGGCATAACACTAATAAGTAAGTAATAAAAAGTTGCTCACACATTTAGATTGACGTGCCTCAAGGACTTACGCTGTAAGTTAACGAATTCTGACTAAGGGAGTTAACTTTGGATGGTTACATAATAAAATAAGGCTCATGCCGTATTGTGTAGTATCAAATAAAGCAGTTTGTTATTAGCGATTTAAAAATATAACAATATTTTACGGGAAAACTTAAAATCCTAAGAATTTTAATTTCCCCAAATAAAAGAACTGATAACGTTTGAAAGAAAGATTTGCGGCATGGAATCCTACTTCACACTTGTCCGAATCACACTTTACCGGTTTTATTCCTTCATGTACCTCTCAATATTGTTAGATTTGCCATTTTCCGATATTGCCAATAATAACAACGCTTGGGAATGTCTCACCTATTTTTGTGATACTTTGTATGTTGTGGTGTTTTGACGTGGATAGGATGGTTGAATGTTTCTAGTTTAGTTTACTTTGTGTACTAGTCTAGTTTGTGAATCTGAAGAGTGTTTAGTTTCGTACTTCTAAGTTAAGCTTACATCCGTCTATACACTGTACAACAGTTACACACACAACATAAACTGACACACGTAACAAGCCTCAAACTGTTCAAGGCGCGCTGCAACGCACGCATCCGTTCTTGTGATTGGCCCAGAGCTTGGTAGTCTTGCACTTGGTACTCTCCTGCTTCTTCTTCTTCTCCTGCTCCATTAATCTACTACTTTATTGCTCGGCGAGTAAGTAGTTAACCAAGTTTCGGAAGTTTTAGGATTGGACGTCGGTTCTGGTCAGAAGCAAGTTTACATCGGACCTTGGATCGGATCAGAAGTCGGATCGGACCGTATCCGAAGTCGGATCAGATCGAAAGACAGATGTCACTCGAAAACCTCCGACTTGGGTCAAGGACTGCTATATAACATTAAGGATTAGGACCGACAGCTTGTCGTATCATTGTGGATACCACTCATCTAAATATCTATGTAATCTTCCCTCACGATCTTCAAACCGCTCACTCACTACTTGCTTTGACATGTCTCTTTTCAATAATATAAAGGACTAGTGTTGTATAATAAGTATCGAAGAAAAATACATGCTGCGCCGATCTCAAATAAAATTGGGATAAGGGCAGGAGAATGACGATGATGTTGTATAATAACGATTCAAAATGTAATTTAAAAGAAAGCCTTTATTGCACTTTATTACTTCATTATAGCGTCACAGGCGTTTGACACAAAAACGATTTCTACTTATGTTACCGTCGACATTTTGAACCAGCTTGTCGTGCAATTGCGATTGCAATTGATTGTAAAAAAGTTGTTAATCTTTTTTATGAATATGATCGTTTAATGATTTAAATAGTATTTTTAACCATGATACAACGGTGTCAGATGTGAAATGAGCGTAATGAAAAACTATTGGGTTCGTATATATGTTATATAACATACTGGAGAAAAATAGCGGGTCTGTTGATGGCGAGGTGTCACTTACCCCCAACGCGCATCTGGAACACTATGAGCGTGAACGAGGCGTTGCTGTCCAAGAAGGAAGCTATTATTTTTGTCAACATAATCAACTATTTCATTGAGCTGTGCAACTATTCACCTTTATTGAATATTAGATATATTGGTCTAAATTATTAGGCACATAATATGTTTCTGGCTTATGGTTTACTGGTTTGGGTCTATAAATAAAACTGAGTTTGTTGGTTACGTTCGTGCAGTGACCTGATGGTAAGCGGTGATGAAGTCTAAGATGTTGAGCATACTTTTAAAAGCCTGTTACTCTCCTCTTGAGGACTCCCTTATTTATTATTATTATTGCATATTTATTTGCTATTTGTTATTAGTATTATTTATTTACAGAAATCGCAGTCATAACAACAAAAATATGCCCAATACCTTTCAAATGTTTTCCTACATTCTGCAAAAACTTTTCAGGTACCAGCGCAACAAACAATTCTTAATTGAAATTTAATGTGGCGAATGAAGCCATGAAAAAATTGTAAAAAATGAAAAAATGTAATTGGTATTGTTATCTATTTATATGGATGTGTTATTTTAACATACCAACCAAAGATTAACAAACTTTTTCATATTGTTCATTCGCACAGATCAATTAATTCTGCAGGATGTACAGAATGAGACGCGCATCCAAAGTTTATTAAACTTTCGTGAATAAAGTTTATAAGCGCTTTATACAATTATACGTGAGACCACTACCACCAGCAGCTATATTTATTTGTCTTATAATACTATTCAACATCATTGTGGTAGATATGATGTCATCTACATGCTGTCGGTTTTTTTCGGACATTAAAAGCACAGCACCATTGAAAGTGCACTGTGACTTAATTCCCTTTTGCTTGACTTAATTCCTTTAACCATAATAGCATGAGACGTGCAGCGCAAAAAGTATTTTGCGTCGGTTTTTATGCAGTACGAGCGAGTTTGACATGTGACTTTATAATAAAACATCTGATGTAATGTGAAGTAACTTAATAGTATGTTGTTACTCACTTTGTTGCGAGAGTTTTTGTTATAAAGTTTTAGCTCGTAACGAAGCAAAACGTAGTTTTTTGGATTCTCACTCGCCTTCTTCAGAAAGTTTCTGAATTATTTATGCTTGGCTGTGGGTTCGGAATAAACCGGCGAATTTTTTAGGTCACATAACTACGTGTATATTAATTTAACAATACAGTTTTTATGAGTCTTTTGTATATTAATATTTAATAACTTTTTAAAATTTATGTTTAAAATTTTTCTAAATTTTTTGGCCGTATTGCTGGCAGAACAGGGTGTCGTAAGAGGCGACAGAAACCAGCCTGCTTGGTGGTAGGACTTCGGGTAAGGATTATATTATCAGTATTATTATTAAGTCATTAATATTATTATTAGTATTATTATCTTTTCGTAAAGCCTACCTAGCTAGCTACCACCCTCCTGCATGAATCAGCCGCCGAACAACTGTTCCGGTTCGTTACTCCTATTCCGGCTAGGGTCTTGAAAGCCAGTATTATAGTTTCTTCTCATTCCTTGGCTGACAACGCCTCAGTCATATAAAAAATGTTTTAATTTTAGATAAGGGAACCATCAATGTGTGTTTCCTAGCCACCCTGCTCATGCTGTATCTTACTTAGATACAAAGACGTTAGTCAGTTCCTTCCTGTTGTAGGTTATTGGGCCACTATTTCATCTAAGTTATTTCTCTTTTTAGAATTAGCGTACTTCGGTTGTAGTGTCAGAGAGCCAGTTAAATTACCGGTGCTTTTAATGTTACGGAAGTACGTAGGCGATGGTAACTACCAGCCTTATAGTACCCTGTTTGGTTGTTTTACAGCATTTAGATATTCCTCTTCTCCGTGCTCTTTAATAGTGTTGTTCCTAAAAATCTCCTTTTCGTTCTTTTGTTGCAGTTTTTCTGACTAGTCAATGATTGTCTTTTTTATCGACCTTCACTTACAAATTTTCCTTCGTGACTTCCACTTGTTCCGCCTAGAAAACCATTTTCTGTGTAGTTCATTCCTTTTTTTTTATATTATTACGAGTATGCAACACAAAGAAAATATAATAATATTATTATATTTACTTGGAAAAATTGTGAAATTGTGTCTTCCCAGTAAATATATAAATCTTTAAATTTAATCTTTCATTAAAACAACATTGTTTTAATCTTCCTACTACTATTATAGCAAATTTAGTTAATTTTGCAGCAAGTTTTTAAATTGTGGTTTTGCTTCATTAATTCTCACTATACATACCAATTCGCAATATTATTTTAAGACGAAATGAAGAAACTTCGTAGATGCCCTACACGATTGCTCCAGTTTGTGCTCACCAAGAATGTAATTGGAATTGTTCCCGGACAGATTAGAATGTGGCTAATTCAAGATTTAGGGACGGGATCCCCGACAGTTTATAATGGGGTAGATGTCAAAAGTCAGACGAAGTTTTGTGGGTCAAATCCGTTATTCATTGCTTTTACGAATTGCAACAACCGAGGGAAAAGTTTTTTACATTCGCAACAACGGGTTGAAATTGTTGAAACTAATTTACCTAAAATCATGAGTATTTCATTCATAAAGTTTCTTTGTTTGAATAAAAGTTTCATAGTCATTGGAAATAGATAACTGAATAACTGATACTTTATATATTTGCGTGAGGTTGTCTAAAACAAACGCCATTTTAGTTTGTAATGAAGCTTCAAATAATATTCTCTCGTTCCTAAGAGCAGCATTTATTATTAAGTTGTATTAAAAACAGGCTAGACTAAGGAAGCGAAATGAAATAAAAATTCGCATACAATAAAGTCACTAGTAAGATAATTATTATTTAAAATAATATAAATGATTGTATTGTAAAATGTGTCATATAATCTATCACAGCTTTCTCAATTAACTTAACATGTCTTAATTAGTTCGGGACCCGTTATTAAAATCCAAGATATTTAAACATAATATTAATGAGAACCTTTGAACAGATACATTAATGACTGAGACATACAATACCATACTTTGAATCTTTATTTATACACTTAAGAAGAAGACAAGAAAAGAAAAAGATTTATTACCAAAGTTTTTTTTAATATGTTTTGGATGACAGTTTTCTATTTTTTTCATTTTTTTCTATTGATGTAGTACCTATTAAAATGTATCCTTAAATATAAGTAAATTATAATCCTTTTTCTAAATACAGTATTTTGATGAGCTTTGGTTGCAGTATCAGAGAGCCAATAATAAGCTGGTCACTCACTTTCATCTTAGACGGCATCCTGTCTGTGACGCTTTAGATGTTACGAACGACCATAGGCATCAGTGATTATCCCGAAGCAAAGCAGGGCCAGACTACTAGTTCTTACTAGTCCTGTTCTAAAGCCTATTACTTCAAATGTAACAATAACTCAAAGATGTTCATGACACGCGTCAATCATTTGAAGTGCAAAAGTGCAAAGTCCAGTGGTAGTCTAGAGTTACATATATATTGTATATGTAGTCTGAAGCCGCATTTTTCTTACTTATTATAACTTAATTGTTTATTTTAACCCAGAGAGTGCCAAGATATTAACTCTTCCTTTTGTAAAATCTAACATAAGGATGTTTTAATAAAGAATAAATAAATTAAACCTATGTACCTGATGGTCGATGGTACTAATAAAACCGGACGGGTTACTAATAATATAAGTCACCGGTATATATTATAACAATATTATTATATAACTTTACTACTATATAAATCTGTAGTACCTCTCTGTCTGTACAACCCATTTTCTTGCCAAATTTCTTGTTAAGTTTTCGCTTCATGACTTATCAATTTGACCATTCCTCCATCGAACAACTTGACGTACGGCGGGCATCCATCCTTACGTAGTGAACGTACCACCTGTTCGGACGGCGCGGTTTGCGTCTTCATTCATTGTGCGCACTCCAAAGGTCTGGAATAACTTTCCCGCGTCGGTGTTCCCGCCTCCTTAAATGTGGGATTCTTCAAGAAAAGAGTGAATAGACTTTTATAAGTTAGTACGTTTAACATCTTACACTCTTCATCACCACTTTCCATCAGGTGGGGTTGTTGTCAACCATTAACTTATTGTAGGTAAAAATAAATATTGTCCGCATGTCGGTCTGTCTGTATGTCCCGTTGTAACTCAAGAACAGTTTGAACGATTTTAGTGAAAATTGGTATGTAGTGAGAACACGTGATTGCGCAGATGGTAGGCTATATAAAATCAGTAAACCTAATGATGTCCAATTAAAGCAAAAATAAAGATATGGGTTTCTTCAAAAAGAGTGTCAATCGTGTTCTTCAAGTACGGCAATGCATTTGCAGCTCCCTGGATGCAGCACGTGTGTATCGGCGACGGTGACCACTCAACACCAGATAGCCTTTTTGCCCGCTTTTTACATAAAAAAGAACAAAAAATCATGTGTGTATAATTATTTGTTAACCCGATCGAAGTCGGAGGGGGTCGCTAGTTGTATATATATAATCTTATCGTATCTTAAGAGTTTATGAATTTTTTCATCGCGTAGAGCATTTTTAAAGATCATAGAGCCCAGCAGTGGTACAGCAACATATTGAAACACGATGGAGACGCGGTGAATGGATGTGACATTCTAATTAGAGACTTCAATTAATGTCTGTTAAATACACAACGTCATATGTATCTATCGTTTAGTTCTGTTATGCAAATCATGATATTGATATACAGGAACATGTTCTCCGGACGTGTCTATCATCTGAATAACTTATAACTTACGCGCTTAGTATTTGACATGTAGTTCATAGTCAAATTATGTAGATGAAACATGACGGTATGATATATATGATGGTCTTGTGGCCCAGGAGCCCTGTTGAATGGAGTCCCAGGTTCGATTGTGATTCTTTTATGTATATCGGTTCTACTCGCAATATAAAGAATTTTGGAGGGAGGTGTGTTTGAATAAGCTTGGCTTGGAATTGCCCTGAGAGTCAGTACGTTCTTTCTAACCTTCTTCTCATTTCCTGGCCGTCAACGCATCAGTGATACCTTTCGTCTTGCCGATGTCCATGGGCGACGGTGACCACTTACCATCAGGTGGCTCGTCTGCTCGTATGTCAGCTATTAACATAAATAAAATAAAATAAAATAACCATGTTCATTACACAAAAGTTCGCGTAGCGTTTGAAATTAGACCATAACCATTAAATATTTTTTTTTGTCATCATTAAAGCTCGTTACAAAGAAAATGGTTGATCAATAGAGGAAAAAAAGATACTGAGCTGTTTATGTGTAAATTTATTCATCCAACATCCTCATCAGAATATGCTCTACCTCTCTTGCAACCTGTTGTAAACCAAACGAGTCTCTGGAATTACGGTCTATCTGTTACAGATCGGTATGCTCTGTACTCGGCTTAGTAACCACGATAGGTACTCGAGTTTCGTGTTCCTATTTCAATGGCTAGCTACCACTGTTTGAGAGCTAGGTAACAAGCGGATTGTTGAGATTGCTAAGATGCCTTATAATACGAATTTTCATGGGTAGTGATAAGAATTTACTAGATGTTCCCTAGGATTTTTATCGGCGTAAATAAAAAATGTCGTTAATACTGCAACGCGATCTTTCTTGGTACTTAAAAGCCAGTCCAAGTTCATGTAAGAGCAACGATTTTTTTGGAACTTGTCAGATCATAATGTCAAGAATACAACTTACCTACTTGGCAGTCTATTGTAATTATAATAACTATAAAGTGACATTAATTATTTTTCTTTATTACTTTTATAAAAAATTCAAAATATTAAATTAATCATTATCTCATGATGATCCACAAATATCTTTGGTAATCTAAAACATATCTTTGATGAATAATTCAATGTGGTCTGATTCAATAAAACTCGATTCGTTTTGACTCGATTCGGTTTGTTTCAGTTCAAATTATCGTTATTGTACACGTAACACAATTACATATTTGTACGTATAGTTTAATTTTGTTTACCGAAACAAAAAATTGAAACTTTTTGACACAAACATTTGGTAGCTGAGGGTTTGAATTTCATTAAGCACCAGGGACGTGGGTGAGAATTTTGCATACACGTACAATATTTTAAAGTTATATAGTTATCTATTAGTATCAATAACTTTGAATAAATAGTTCATTTTTGTCATTCTGATAAAAAGACTAACATACATTTAATTAATCTTCATACGTAATATTATGGATTCTTAAAAAATTTGTAGACTAAATGTCTTTTGAATACACAAATGGAAGATAACCTAATAATGAATCCCTAATCATACATACTGATATACTTAAAGCAGAATAGAAACTCATATAATAATTTGACATTGAATCTATAATAAATCTTTGTTACAATGTCTGTACTATTGCAGAGATATGCTATTCAAATTCAATTCCACAGAATTCCAACATGTCAAATACAATATTCATTTCATATACTAGGAACAGGTTTCATCACATATGAGAACCGGATGGCGACATTGTAGGGCGTGGTTGCCTTCAGATGAATAAGTTATTGACCGACGAACAAATTCGAAGATAGGCTTTCAGTCATGTTTGTAATCAACAAATTTTAAAGCAATCAGGTGCGATTTTTTTTTTCTTATTGGAAATTGATATTTGCCTGCAATCCCACCTGATGGCAAGTGGCGATGTGGCCTAAGAGGGTAAAGTGCACTTACTTAGAAAAAGCCGATTCATTCTTAACTTCAAGTGATTTTACGTATGTCATATTACTGCGCCGTGCCGCATAGTTATGTCAATGACTGCTACTGATAAGTCTCGAGTTCGAATGCTGGATGCATCAAAATTTTCTCAAATATCACTAGCTTCTGTGAAGAAAACTTCGCAAGAATACCTGCATACCTGAAAGTGCTCCGTAACGTTCTCAAAATTATTTGGAGTCTGAACCCATACTTGAACCCAGCAGTCGACTAATGTGGGTCGTAAAGGTGATGATAATGCGCAAGTCATGTGGGCTTAAGCTTACGGTCACCAGTTTTTGTTATAGCGAAGGAGCAGACGGGCCGCCTGATCGATTTATCACAGCCGCCCACGACATCTATACTGCGGAGTGACCGGTAGAAAGGAAAGTAGACCGGACGTGTTTTCTACCTTTCTAATTATGCAATGAAAACACGTAAAATATTTATCCGACGATTTAAAAAGAAAACTAAGGCTAATCAAGCGAGTAAAAAAACTGCTACTCTTGTCCCGTCAGGATAAAGCTGGGTGCAACACCCCGACAATATCGAAAGGGGAACCATACGCCATTGAGTGTCCGTTTTCTAGCACGAACAAGGCTTAGGTCGGATTGAACTTAAGGAAGTAGCTCCGGACACCAAAAATGGATTTTATATTAAAGAATGAAAATCGTACATAACGTATCGCTTATCTATTCGCAGTGAGACGTACTTAATAGAGTGGGGATTCAATACGTCTTATTTCGGTGAACATGGTCGTCCTCGGGTCAAATAAGTAATTAAATTTAGGCTTTCCCTGGAGACATTCATGTTTAATTATTGATATAAGTTCGTTCCTTTTCACCCTTGGCTTATGTTATAAGATTTGCGAAGTAAAGTGTGTGTATAAAATGAAAAAAAAAGAACTAAATAAATGAATATTTGACCTACATACATGGTAAAGACTATAGACTAAAGTAATTTCAAATACTACTGCGTGAACTCCATAGGTATTTTTACAATAGTCAAAATTCACATATTTGACAGATTTGAAAAATACTTGGCATTTTTTGTAGGTTATATCATGGGTCATCATCAAGGCAATTTCCTTCCCGATAAATGGATAGGATAGGAAATAAAAATTAATTTTGACATTGTATTAAATTTTGACTGCTTGGCTGCAGCTATCACAATAATTTAACATGTTTCTGACTGATAGAAATAAAAATACATTCGTGAAGTAATAGGAGTGTTATTTCTAATTGTTCGGTTTTCTGAAACGAAGTAAGGGTAGGTTACTAATTTGAAATAAACCTTCTTTACACTATATTTGAGATATAACGAGATATAAATCACAGAAGTGCCGAAATTACGCTTTTGAGGAATAAAGCATTTTAAGTCGGTCAATGACTTACGATTGACGCTTACGCTTTTAATATATACTTTGGTCTACTTTCGTGATTGAGGTCACAGTACATGTGTTTATTTGGTTAATACGATGGTTCGTAGCTACGGTAACATACATACACATAGATTTATAGAATATCTTTTGGAAATTTTCTATGTAGGTACACTTTGTTATCGATATATGTAGAGATGAAAACATTTGGAATTTTTGTTTGTCTGTCTATCCGAGCACGTTCACTATTCAACCACTTAACGGGTTTGGCTACTTGGCATGTTATAACTTACGTACTTTCAGCTGTATTGGGGCAGCCGGGAATACTGGCCCCAGTCCTATGCTGGCAAAATATGGTGTCGTAAGAGGCGACAGAAGCCGGCCTGATTAGTAATAGGGGTTTGCATAAGGATTGTATTATTAATTTTTTTATTAAGTCATTAATATTATTTCTGGTATTATTATTCTTTCGTGAAGCGTGTCTAGGTAGCTACCACGATCCTGCTTGAATCCGCCGCCAAACGACGTCGTGTTCCGACTGGGCGCATGACAGTCAATACTATTTTTTTTTTTGTGTGTGTGCATAAGTGCGTATGTATGTAAAAGAGAAGCTTTATACTTAAGCTTAAAATTTGTCATTGTTTTCAAGCTGCCGACAGGCGGAATGTCGTTCCAACATTTCGTCACACTGTACGTTGAAGCTACCACGAAATGCTGCAGTAATATGTCTTGCGTATGCTAACCTGAGCATGGAGACCTGGTGGCATGCATGGTATTAGTACTTTTTGACCATTGTAATTTATTGTATAGGTATAAGGGGCACGTATCTACGATCATACCATAGAGCAGTGATGCAAGATGTAACTTTCTGCGAAACTTCATTTTTAAAATGTTTCCCTCGTTATACGACGGTTATAATGAGGTGTCACTTATTAAAGGTTACTGGGTTTTGTACCACCGAGTTCATTAAAGACATTTATGCATAGTGGTAGGTCTTTAACTACGTGGTTGAATTATTTCAATTTCAGGCTCCTAATCATTTAAAAAACGCGAATTCTGTGTTTCCTCCTTGGCCGGCAACGTGATATCTTTGGGAATAAGTAAGTCTGTGGGCGGCTTTTACTTTTTTACAGTCAACAAACGAGCCGACAAGTCACGTGTTCATATGTAAACGTTATATACACAGTTATATCACATTCAAATAAGGAAGTTTATTGCTATATCTTTGATACTATAACTATAACAATACGGGAAACATAAACACGTAAAAATTATTACCATATGCTACATATAAATCACATACTTAGTTATCTATGAGTCAGTCAATTATACATTTTTGGTAAGTGATTTTATAAACATTATAAATATAATTGTCACGTTCAAGGAAAAATATTATTTAAAATGGACGTAAAATTACATGTAGGTATAGTATTGCGCAATCGAGAAAAATCGAGCATTCCGCTTGAACAAACAAATATCAAAGTCGAGTTGTTTGCGCGCCGTCAGGCGAGGGAAGAAAATTCGCTGTGCTGAAGAGGATTATGATATTACTAAAAACTATTCCCAACTTCGGCCGTATATAAAGTTCATTTTTACTGTGTTTGGTATCCCTAGAACGCTATAGGGCTTTCTAAGAATCTACGCTGTGTTAAAATCAGGTAGAGCTGACACAGAAGCTCAAATTAATTAACAACTATGTTTCATCTGGTCAAAATGTCAAAGACAAAATGGTACATTACTGTTTTAACCTTACTTGTATGTCGAAGACAATTATGAATACAGTTGTTAAATGGAACGCGGCACGTGACCCAAGTATTGACAGCTTATTCGCTATGACTCGACATTCGGCAACTCTCCACTAGCTAAAACTAGCTAACGGAAAGGACTATGGCAGATCTCACGTGTTTCAACCGTGCTGGAGACTTGTACCTGTCTACGAGAAACAGTTAAAAATTGAGTTTATAATATTGCTAAAAGTTGAATTCTCATAAAACAATTGTCAGCCCGCGAAGTTGTCTGAACATGACGCCAGCAAGGCTGTCCATTTCCCACATATAAAATAATCCTCTATGATTTCAGTATTCATTTTGTACCACCTATTCGGACTCAGTTTAACACATTTATAGTCTCTTTATAAATATTTATGCTTATAAATATTTGTCATAGCTTCAGAAAATAATGTATCAATTTCCAAACGAATAAATAATGTTTATTTAGGTTATAATTTATTCATTGTATATTTTGTTCCTGAGGTAAAAAATACTTAGTCACAACTGTCGAATATAAATATTTAAGTCTTACTCGTAGTTAGAGCATTACTTTAACATTTCAGGTATTATTATATACACTAAATTCTAAGTAACAATTTCTTTCTTATTAGTGGATTTGAAAGAGTGTACCCTTGGGAAAAACGTTTCACGAATTCGCGTGCACTAATCAAAGATGGAATATTTGGGTCACAGCACTAAAAACAAACAGAATAAATGAAAAAAGGTCGTGTCTTGTACTTTATGGAAAATATTATCGCAGTACGAACAGATAGTTACGCGTAGTTGTGCGTAAGGATTACACCGTCATTACGAGTACGACCTTAACAGCTTGTACGCAAGGTTGATTTTTATTCATCGTCCATCATCCTACGTCGTATACTTTAATTCCTTGACATAGAGTGGCATTTGTTATTGCGAGCTAATACAATTTCTCGCTCCAGCAGTGACCGCAGTCCCACGGTCTCGGTACAATTAGTGCTGGTGACATTTGCTTCTGTGTCAGTTACTCCGGTGGGCTGACATTCTTGTTAGAAAAACCATTCGGTTTAAGAATTAGATTTGAATGAAACGTTTTATTTGATTATCGCGACAAAATCTCTGTGAACATGGATATTTTTACTGATCGATTTTTATGTAAGGAACCGTTGTTGGGTGATAATCATGTCTTAGAAACAAAAAATGAAACTCTTCGACATATTTGAATAATCCAACCGTGTTTTGAGCTGTCTGCTTTTGGTACCGGTTTCATTGCAAAGCCAACATTAAAGTGTTTACGTCTGGAAGTTAATATCGCATATGTTTAAAATTTACAAATGTATTTTTTATGATGTAAGAATACATATCACAACGAATATTTTAGAATACAAATAAGAATCACTGTTGACATGAAATACCTATTTTTCTTTACTATTCTGATATTATGGATATTCTCATAAATAAATCAAATGTTTTGTCATATGCAAACAAAGCTCCATTAATTATAATACCTCTCGACCTAATTAAACCACTTGGCATCGATGCTTACAAGCTCCTATCGAAATCTACTTTGCGCATATGCGAACTTTATGCCGTTGGATTTAAAACACATACATGAAACTTGGTCAACACACGAGAAATAATTTATCAAAAAACAGAATTACTTGATAATAGTCAACCTGTTTATCGAAAAAAGCAAGCCAGCTCGCAGTGAGCTGTTAATGTGCTTCTTTATTTAATGAATAATTGGCGTATCATGCGTAGTGTCTCGGATTATTAGATATTAACCCCCACTTGGCCAGCGGGCTCAACTACGGTGTTAGGGTAAGGAGATATTGGGGCATTCATGGGTTATAATGGATGATGATTATTTAATGGACCTTCAAGTTAACCCCAATCAGGACTGATGATAAAAAAAACATTTGGGTTGATTTACTCCAACACGAATATTTTCATCTTTGGTCACATTTAAACGCATTCATTCACATTCGATGCTAGGCATTCGCCGAAATAGGGTTTTATAATAAGTGGGATTTTATTCTAAAACGTACACTAAGGAAAAGACTCGCAATAATAATACATTACACGCAATCACATTAGGATTTCACAACGAATGTAGGGTACAGAATTGGTACGACCCTTGAAAACTCCCAACATTTTTTGTAAACAACATCTTGGTAAACTCCGCCTAAATGAATTTTCGAACTCTTTATTTTCTTTAAGACTCCAGTTTTATTGTTTTTGGTTGGCGCCCGTCCAAATAGCTTTACTATTTTCTTCTAAGATTGATGTCTTAATACCGTGTAAAAACTAGGAGGGACGATCTTAATGTTCTTGTAATTGGTAAAAAAGTGGCGAAGGGTACCAATGCCAAGCAGCGTTTTTATCGGATGGACGTGCGGATCATTTTTTACACTTTTTCTTCATATATATATTTTTTATTTCTTACATGCGTTAACGCTAAACTTCGATCCCATCTGGTGCTACCATGAAACGTGTATGGTATTATAACATAATACAATCTTGATTTTGTGCTATAAATAAATGTAAATAGAATGAAATTAAACAAGTAAATATTGTAACAATAAAATACCGGCTTCAGTTTGAAGAAGGTGAATTTTTTGGTTTCATCTCTTTTGTTTCACATGTAGGGTTGGATTTTTTTCAAGTTTAAATGGGTTCAGACAGAAAATACAGTCTCTCAAAAAAGGAATTTTTCAAATCGGTTATAAAAATACGTAGTTATGAAGTAACAAATATAACTAAAAAAATAATTGAGTACCTCCTCCGTTTTTAAAGTCGGTTAAATAGATTCTGTGTATCACGGATTTTTACCAGAGTTCCTTAGGGTTTTAAGAAGTTTAAAGTTCAAAAAATACTTTCCAAACAAGTGCTATAAAGGCTAGTTGAGCAACAATGATAGCCTTGTTAGTAGTCACCGAGCGTGTGAAACGGACACATTTTTAGGATGGCTAAATATTTGTTCCGGAGTCGTAGTTGCTTGTGATAAATATATATGGTACCAACTTAACTAACATATAAAATGATTATACCTAAACGTATATAATTTCCTTGATACTAGTAATTCCTCAAATGAATACTGTATTCGGTAATCGCACAAAAACGAAGAATGGGTTAGCTGTAATAAAGCCGGTTCAATCCACTTCGGTACCCGAGTAATACCCATCGACACGAATGGAGTATAACGGAGAGTTTACACTGATGTAACTTTTGATCTGGTTTGATTCTTGACAGACGCAGGCATTTACATGACAGATTGCATTTTTACTTCATCAGGGAACCCACACAAATAAGTCACACACATGACACAAGACATAATGATGACTGTCGGTATTAAATACCGAAATAAAGATAATAAATATATAATATATAATTATTCATTACTATAAAATCTATTTTTTTCTACCGAAATCAAGGCCTTAGCTCAGCAGGAAACATCCCCACCGACTGAACGAATGTCATCAATGTTTGAACATTTATTATCGATTTAATGTCATTTAATGATTACATTTAATACTTTACAAATCCTACTCAATTTGTGACTGTCATTAATAATGCCATGGGTATCGCCTTCATTGGAAATCGAAATTAGTTCATGGTTGATTTTATGACGTCGCAATTTTAATGTTACGGAAGTTATTGTTTAACTCCAAAACTGTTCAGAAATATTTTATCTACGGTAAATATATGTTTATAAGTTAGAAAAAACAATTTAAGTAACATCAAATTCAATCAAAAAATAATTAACAGAATAATCATTTTTCTTTAATATGTAGTATTTTCAAAACACATAATTTTAGATATGATATATACGTTTAGTAGTTGAAACATATATACTATATTCGTATATATGCCTTACAATTTTACTGCATTGCAAATTATATAAATTGCTATTTCAGTATTCTCATTAAAATCAACTCTATTTATTTTTTACGGAAGAAGAAGATAGCGAACAGAATGCTGTAAAGTTTCTAAAGTTACAAACCAAAATGAAAAAGGGAACGTGAAGTTTAGACTTGGAAAGTTTTTTGATTCTTTCATAAATATGTACTCCAGAATCCATTTCCACAGTTAGTTAGTACTTTTGTTGTAACGGCGAATTTTCACTTTTTTAATAAACCTGTGGTACTAAATCGTATCTATATTTACTCTTATATATTTAGCTGTATTTATACGTTGTCTGTCTTTCAAAGAGTTATTTCAAAGAGTGTTACATTTTAAGAGTGAACACCTTTTGATGTCTAAATAAAGAATAAAGGAAATAATTAGGCCTTTCAAAAACTAATAATTTAACCTTTTTAGGTTTATATAAATAACAATTTAATTTTAGTCTTCTGTTTTGGCAAGAATTTTTTTTAATAAATCTAATAATAATTACTTGTCTTCTGAACGAGAAAGACAAACCATTCATTTTAATATGGTTCTTAACAACTTATGTTCACTCTTATCTCACTCGGTCAGTGAGCACGCTGCCTAACAGAATGAGTCTTGGAAGTTGTAATGAATCGAAAAAGTTGGTTCTTCTAAAGACATTTGTGCACTCACATTGAGTTCGAACAGGGCCTCGATATACTAGTGTATTCGGACTGCCAAGTATTGTTTTGTTAAACTTCGATTGAGAAGCGGAATTTAATCCTTAGTTACTGCCATGCTTTCAGTTGGGGGTTATAACAAGTTTCTCTAACTTAACTCATAATTTCTTAAGATGGATGTGTGATGTACCAGTGGGTGGTATGTTTTGTACTAAAAAGTTTCGTTATTACTTTTATTTACGAGTAGAAAACGAAAAAAACATTCCAGTCGTTACTAATCAAGCTAGATCTAGACAAACTTTGAGGGCAGTTGCAAATGTATTTCTACATCAAATCCAGGAGTATTTTAATATCGTACTCGGAAGACCAAGCTCCGCTCGTAGTATTTTTACGAATAATTGTGTTTTTTCAGAAAATTTATTTAGATACAAATCATTGAATTAAATGAATTGAACGTATACGGAGAATGACATATAGCCTTACCTGTACCATCTCACAAAACTTTGACGGACAGTCAAATGACCCGTTTAATACTTTTGACCATAAAATGTACGACATACCTAGTCATTACTATTATACATACGTATAATAAAATTCTAACTGATCACTTTCTCTACATAAAGGATATAATGAGAAAAACGATTATAAGGGGTCTTTATTAACATAATAAAACCCAAAACAATAGTTGTTCGTAATTGTGTCTGTTTGTCTGTGCGTTTGTGCTCGCTAATTTCAGAAACGGCTCAAATGATTTCGTTGCAGTTTTCACTAATGTATTGCAGTAAGCTTTACTTAATAGTTAAAGTACTTTTCATTTCAATCTGTCCATAAATAAAAAAATATATAACTTAATATATTTCTAATTCATAGAACGAGAAAAACCTAGTTCTAAAACAATGTAGGTGTTATTTCCAAGCGTAAGGTAGTTTTCTGAAGTGAAACTAGGGCAGTTTACTACTAATCATAACTGAAATTTAGTATAGAATACACAGTAGAGTAATGTATCGCATTTGAAAATCCAAAAACTTTACGTCATCAAATCAACAAAACGTAATTTGGCAATTAGATATAAAAAAAAACGTTTCTCTTGCGAGGTAATACAAATTTCCTTCTCATATAGTTCAAATACCGTGTTATATTAGCAGTTCATATTACCTGCCCTACTTTAAGCCGAAACCCTTGAAGCCAGATCAGGTATTTAACCCATTATGGCAACTAGGCGTAGCAAATTACATAATTCCCTTTGAATGTGGAAAACGAAGGTGCCGTAACAGTATTCGATATGGGGAGCGATAAACGAATAATTTATACTTTATGACAGCTTTTTTTCTTTTCTGTGATTTTTAAACTGTTCCTTGAGATTTGGTTCAAAAATTAACCCTTGATTAGGGTATTCAGTCTCGTCTCAACACATATGTAACTGTTTAAATGTGACCACAATCCTCATAACGTGAACGGTAAAGTTGCTAGTTCGATGGTTAAACACGAAATGAAGAGACTGTCAGGTACGCAAACCTCACAAAATCTCATTCGTTGAAGCAAGTAATAGTAATTCAAATAAAAAATTATATATATTCGAAACGTCGATTGATGGTTAGTATTCTCCTTTATTTGCACTCAGTTCGTCTGATATTCCGTGGTCATTATTAACCAATGCTTTTGCTGAAAATTTTAAAATTATAATACCGCGTATTGCATTTTTTATCCATATATACTCAGAAGTAGGCGAAGAAAAAACAGTTCAATACTATTATTGTTCTTTGTGTTTATTTGGTTTTTGGTAAGTTTGGTAGGTATAGACGAGCTTTAGTGTTATCAATAAACAACATTTTTGAAATGAAACTTCCAGTAGTAGGCGAACACTAGTAATGATTAAGGATGGTAATTATTCATAACTGTCCATGGTCACTAGTAACACTAAAGCTGTTGCGGACGTTTTATCACTAAAGGAGCTATAGGACCATTTATATAATTTTATTTGACAATATAGTCCTTACGCGAAGCCCTATCACCAAGCAGGATGGCTTCAGTCGCATCTTACTACACCCTGTTCTGCCAACATGGAATTGGTGGGAATATTCTAGGCCGCTCCAATACAACCAGAATATATATACATTACACATTATTTATCTTTTCATATCACAACGGAAATACCTTTAATAGTTCAAAGTTGAATATGGTACCACACACACACACACCAAAATCCACCGGTACCGTGAATTAAACTGCACGGTACAAAGTTCATTGACTTTTAACTGAAAGGAAATACATACTTCCAAATACAATATAATTCAAATAAGGCTAGTAACACGTCCATACTTCGCTTTGGTGAAAAGAACAATTTTCAGGGATAAAAAGGCCCAAAGTTTGACCAATAGAGTAAGCCGCAAATAAACTAAGAATAATTAAAATCTGTTCAGTAGTTTTAGTATAAATAATTCAGACAGACATAAATAAAATAAAAAAAAATTTAAGGCCTCTATAACTATAACCCTATAAGGTCTATAAGAAATAGGGAAATAGTCCAAAAGTCTGCCAATGGCTCGTATGTTGTTCAACAGACACCACGAGCTTGCGTTGGCTGAGCATACAGATGGATTAAACCACATAAAATTCATAACCGACCGGGCGAAGCAGTACTTCACTTGCTGATGCTTTATAAAGCACAAGTTAGACCTCACATGGAGTACTGTTCCCACCTCTGGGCAGGGGCGCCAAAATACCAGCTTAACCCATTTGACGCCGTACAAAAGCGCGCGATTCGAATCGTCAACGTTCCAAGAATCAGTCACAGGTTAGAACACCTATGTCTTCGGAGGGACATCGGTTGTCTCTGTGTGTTCTACTGCCTTTACAACGGTGAGTGCTCCGAGGTTCGATCTGGTGCCTACTTCTACCACCACACCATTCGCTGAGGAAGGAAGTTTCATCCACACCGACTGGACTTGTGGAGAAGCACTACGGTCCTATTCTCTAGACCGTTTTTGCTCAGAACGTGCAAACTGTGGAATGAGCTTCCTTCTTCGGTATTCCCGGAGCGCTATGACATGGGGTTCTTCAAAAAAGGTTTAAAGAGAGCTCTCCTTCAGGGCCGGCGTTGCATGGGCGATTCCTCTGGCGTTGCCCATGTCAATAGGTGACGGTGACCGCTTACCATCAGGCGGCCCGACCGTTTTCAAGCTATGAAAAAAAAAATAACGTATGTTCTGCACTAACATAAGGTTTTTTGTTTAAAAACCATTATGGTCTGACTTTTGACTGATGGAATAGAATCCCCAGGAGCAAACACTTGCATTTGAGTGCCCCAAGGATCAATATTAGGACTGCTACTATTTTTGATATATATCAACGTTGTTCCATTTTCACTAGGGAATTGTGTAAAACTATATTGTTTGCTGATGACACTTCCTTAGTTTTTAAAGTAGATAGAAGAAAGTAGGGGTTTGACGATGTAACTAATAGTGTTTCGGAAATGTTACATTGGTTTATATGTAATAACCTTATGTTAAACAAGACAAGTGCCAACTTGAATTAGTAAATTGAACTACATTTCTCGGCATTACTGTAGACTCATGATTATAATGGAGTTCTCATATCAAAACCCTGTCAGGGAGACTTAGCTCTACTGCTTACGCAGTTAAGAAACTAAAACTCTTAATTGATTTATAAACAGTAACATTAGATTATTTTAGCTACTTCGACTTTGTTGCGTCCATTAGTTTTTTGTTGTAGGGATCAGCTGTTGATAATTAGCCAATTTTTGTATTACATAGGAGAACAATTCGTGCCACTTACAACATCAGCCCTAGGGACTTGCTTAGAGGTCTCATAAATGAAATCAATGTCGTAACTTCCGTATCACAATAGATTAAAGATAATATTATGTACCTAATCACATAGTTTTCCTAAGAAGAGTTATGTACATAACATGGATGTAGTAGAAATTAGGCTACACTGATCGTACCAATTTCACAATAAGTAAGTTCCGATAGAATTGAAGAAAAATCTATACTGTAAATTAAAAATTTACGTCTAAAACATTTTTATGAAGAGAGGTTGTTACAAACTAGATGATAACTTTAAATATACAGATAGATAATTTATATGTCAGGAGTTCATTTTGTAGCCATAAATAGTGCTTTCTCTGACTGAGAAATAAAAATGTTTCTTGCCGTCTCTTTTCCCGGTATCGCTCACGGTAGAGGTTTATTGAAGCGATGGCGCAGTTTGGCATTCAAAAAGTATTTGTAAAAACCAACCCACACATAATGCGATAAAGTATTTCAACCATTTCATACTAGAGTACTAGCAGGATAACACTGGTACAAAGTATTACAAAGATCTTGGAATTTGACGAAATTGACAGATACGATCTGACACCGTTATCAACGACGACGACATCATTGACCAGTTTTATTAGTTTGGTTCAAAGACCCTTATACACCATCCATAACATATACTAAGCATTTGACATTTACAAATAAAAAAATTAGCTTAGTATAACCTCAACTTTTAATGTCATTGCTTCTCTCATTCAACATACTAGGGAGAAGGCCCTGGCTGAAAAGCAGCTGTTCCCGGGACCTCAGCCCCGAGTAAGCAAACAGCTGAGCCAGCTTCCATTGCCTCAGATAGTTATGTTAGTTTTATTTATATTTTATCTGCATTTCTTTTTTGTAAATTTGTAATTATATTTGGTGGCAATAAACTGTTTTATTTTTTTACTTACCTCGTTACTCGCTCTCACTATCGCCACAACCTAGTTAAATTAACTAGAAAATTAGGTCGCTGATGTCACTCTGACTAATATTAATCTGCATCCCTTGATTAAACCAATCGGTTCGACTTTCTACCCTTTGATATTCATGTGGGATCAAATCGACCTTTCACGAATGATTGTAGGGTTTGATCGTAATGCGGATTTACCGATCGCCAGTTATGGGTTAACTCAAAGTTTAGTGGATTTCTTGTTCAAAGTTCGGTCACAGAGATTTTGTGAATTCATTTAATAAAACACTTATTCACATACACCTTTAATAAAAGGTATGATTGATGAAAAATATATAAAAAAAAAAATTAGAGGATGACTTGCAATTCTGTATATTACTTAGTACCTAGTATTTAATCTGTATCTACTGGGTGGAATAAGTTGAAAAATGTTAAATATACATGATATAATTACGCGCCCCTATGATAGTATATAGTATACCAAGTGTACAGTAAATATTGGGGTGTAAGGGTCCGATTCCATCTTTAAATCCAAGCCAACCTCCCTTGTTTGCGGTGCACCTTGTTGAAGATCGGACGAGGGTATGGCGAATGGTCTCTCCTGTTGGAGGTTGCTGGGCTTAGTACCATCCAGTTTAATCCCAACACTCGGATGGTGATAGGATATTTTGCCCGATTTTGTCCTGTTTCATGAGCGTTGCAATCACAGTATAGGGGGCTAGCAAATGCGGTACCCCGTTTACTTTTCGATCGTCAAAACTTCGAGGATGCCTTTAGGGTAAAATCATGGGGGATGGTGAGAAGTTACCATCAGGCAGCTTGTCTACTGGTTTGTCGACTAGGTCATTAATAAAATAATACTGAATGCAGATTTGGGGGGTTAGCATTGGCGGATTAGTTAGGAATTAAAAAAAATTAAAACATTCATAACGTAAAACATCAAGGAGTTTGTCTTTAAAAAACTATTTATTTACTATATAAAAAAATTATTGATACCCAATGAAGTAGAATTTTTCAATTAAGTAGTGTTCTTAAACCTTAAGATATTTTAAAATGATACGTTAGAAAATAAACTGGGCAGGTTCTACTATTATTATAATCGAAATATTTTAATTCATCTATATTTACATTTCTTACGAGAAGCGTGTATGCCTACTATTTTACAAGCTATGGATATTGATATAAAAAAAATTATGTGGACTCTGTACCTATCCTTTTTTGATGAATTCGTCTACAGGGAATACGAACTTAAATGATTTCGGTTATTATCATCTGAATATGAAACCTCAAAAATTAATCACGTGCCCTTGATACAATAACCTCTATGCGAAGTAAAAACAGTTCACTGCCTACATATTTCTTCTCTGTTTGTCGATCGATTTTCTTTTATTTTGTTTGTTACCTATTGAGAAGCTTTAGTGTTATCAAAAAAAGAAAGTGTACAGATGTTATTCATTGATTATAGTCGTATTTATACACACTAGGTATTATATTGGTACACTAGCAATGAATCGTTGACATCAGTCTTTTTAAATCTCGTTCTATAACCCAATTTCTCAGAATAATGATTTTTCTCCATAATTTAAATTAATCTATGACCACTATTAACAATCTATCTATGACATCAGACTTACCCCGAGTGTCCTGTACATAATATAGTTAGGTACTTGACGCAAAATATGACGAATACCATAGATATAAAGGATAGAAAAGAAGACTACGTCGCCGCAATTAAACTTTTTGGTGATTTGCACAGTAATTAGTTAACAAATTCTGAAACATTATCGGTATTTTAAAACACGTAACAGATTTTTAGTTAGCCAACGCTTGACAATCTATGCTTCATCGTATCTCTTTACCAGTTTTAGGACCTAGAAATTACTATATAAGAATAAGTAGTACCTACCATTATAAAAACATTTCTTACATATTTTGTTTCCTGTAAGTTTATTGTGTGTACGAAATGAATAAATAAACTTTTTCCAGTTTTGGGAGCTAACAATAGGCTTAAATCATGGCATTGAAAAATTAGGAAATCCTTCATGTTAGTCGTGAGGGAACCGGGAAAATTGAGTGTCCATAATATTTTCAAAGTTGAGTGACGTCCGCTATGGGACGAATAAAGTTAACCGCGGTAAACCATAAACTTTAATGGTCACGTTGTGAAAGGAGACCTGTGTTTAGCAGAGGTGTTGTTATGAGATGTGATCATAATGATACACATTTACCAAAATACAGAATTTAGAGTTTCAACTCATAATTCTTGCCTTCTCCGTTCAATACAATAAACGTATGAAACCCAACTATGTACATGTAATTATATAGAATATAAATAGCATTATGAAGCATACACAAATGTGGTTTATTTCGTGAAATATTCATTTTTATCACAGTTAACACCAATCATATTTGCTCAACATGTATTTAATTAATGAATACAAATTTAAAAAATCATATTCGTTCTACAATAACAGAGAATTTATGAAAATAGTCGTGAATCGTGATGCAGATAATTAAATGGTGATCCTGTAGCCGAGTTGGTATTGAACTAGCCGAAATGAGGGGTCTCTGAACCGATTGCCAGACGGGACAGATTTATGTGTCTTAATTTTTTTTTGGTTCACGGGTCTCTGTGGTGTTCGGTTTTTATTATAATTACAGTAGACGATGTTGTTAGTTAATTAATAATAGTGATATCCGCTTGTGTGAAGAAGTACTGTTGCGTCATTGTCCATTATTATCTCACTCCCATTTTCGGACTCTAGTTTCTTCTTAGAATGATAGAGTTTAAGTCTGTTCAACTATTCAACTAACTAGCAATGTACAAGTTGGCTTCACAAATTACTCTATGTTATGTAAATAGCCAACAAACGAGCTGACATGCCACCTGATAGTAGGGTGCTACCGTCATAGACAACATGGATGGGTTGTTAAATTAAATTGAAGTTTGGGACCCTTGAATTAGCATATTCGGAAGTCTGTCGGTGTATCTACATACAACACCCGATATTCTTCGCATCTTTTGAAGCGAGAATATAGGGTTACGTGGTCCGATGAGAAACACAAGCTATAATAAATTAATTTTGGTTTTACTGCGGGTTAATCTTTCATTTCTTTATGCCATAAATCAATTTTATGTTTACTTTTGTGTTTTTACTTTCCACAACCTTGACTAAACCTTAACTCTAAACATAATAAAGAAACTGATCGGCGACATACATTTATATGTAGCAACTTTTAAATCATTAGATCTACAATTATAAGACTGTATACACAAAGATTCTACGCCGTTTCACAACAAAAAGAGTGAAATAAAATAAACCTTTTTAAGTAAATCATTTTTCCCATTAAAATCTTTAAAATACCTCGACTCCAAACTTCTGATTTTTGCAGTAAGCAAATTTGAATATATAAATACGTAAGTCAATTTCCTCTCTTATATATGTATAGGATATTCTTACTTCTAGGACTAATATAAACAAGCTTGACCAAGTTCCTGGGTGGCAACGCGATTGTGAAGACTTTAAATAAACGGAGGACTTTGGGCGGGAGCGACGACGATTTACCAGCAGCAGTTTATCGGATTCGACATTAAGAAAGCTATATTTGTAAGCGTTGCTTGTAAGAGCGCTTTGCTTTGATAACTTGAAGAAACATTTAAATCAAATTTAACAGATGTTAATAATACTTTTTATTGTAAACCAGAGCATCATATTAACGATAATGGACAGTTAGTATCAAGTTATGCATAAGTGCGGTGGTCGGTCGAACGGTCAAAATCAAATCAAATTAAATCGAAATCATCGAAAATAGTATAAAACTGATGGATTCATTACATAATTTACACGGAATTGTAAAAATTAAAACATCTGATAAATACCTGAACCAAATCGTATAAAGGCCTTCTTTTACCATTCGTATCGTTTATTTGTGTTGTTTGAACACACAGAAGCGTATTAAATCTGTATTCCGTTTGTATTTGTTCTTGCTAAGTTAATTAATACTTACAGAATGTTGACGCGTTACGTACATTCTCGTGTTGTTTCAAGCACCCATGGGTGTTGATTAAATAGTGAAAATCCATTTGCGATTTGGTTGTTTGTGTTTTAATCAAGAGCTTAATGTAAAATGCACTGTTGTTCTAATTTACAATGCCGTTGGTTATGTGTTTAAGCAAATACTAAGCTGTGCGATTTAACAAAATTATAATATTCGCTCTCTCGTTATTTTAAACAAATACTCTCGCATGCGAGTACATTTGTAGCGGTTTTTTAGAGCACATTAAGCCCTCGGTTTCGATTGTAATTCTCAGATAGCAATAGTTTAGGCGCTGGCCTTTGGGTAATATGATATCGTCCGATCTTTGGGTTGGCCTCTAGAGTTCTTCACGCACACTTGGTCTTCTCAATTGCTAGGAAAGGTCCGTCGTGCCATCTAATTGGCGGCCAATATGTTCAAATACAAACAAGCATAACCATAATTTACTTCTACATATCTGATTGTGAAGGTTCTGCCTTATGTGTATTGTATTATGGTCAATAGTAATAAGTTATACAAGATTAAATCGACCCGTTTAGTAGAAATATGAACTAAAAGTTACTTTTTTAGTTACTTTGCGACATCTATGTAACGACTGTGACGTAACAATAACGTGACGATTATCCCATTCATCTCTGATATAACCAGTGAATAAGTAAATAATATTAATGGACATA
>PDGT01000048.1:2003067-2026300 GCA_003671415.1 Megathymus violae | reverse complement strand
TCTTGAAACGTTGATGACTCTAAAGAACATGTTTCTTGCTTGTTAAATGATAAAATATTATTACAATTTATAAGCAGGAAGTAATATTAGGTTGGGGAGAAAGTCTTTTCACATTTTTTATGAAAATTCAAAAAAACATTTTAATAAAGTTTTTTTTTTATTTAACTAAAGTATATGTATAAGTACCATTTGGTTCGATAACTTTTTGCCATCTTGTGGGTAGGGACATGATCCCGTTGCTGTAAAAATTCTGGGGTTTCTGATCAAAAAACTGCGTCAAGTAGTTTTGGCAGTCCTCACGTGATGTTAACCTGACACTGCCTAAAGAATTCTGAAGAGACCGAAACAGGTAGAAATCTGAAGTTGCAAGGTTCGGGCTGTACGGTGGATGCATCATCATCTCCCAGCCAAAGTCTCTTAGTTTTTGCTGAGTCGCCAAAGATGTGTGAGGTCTAGCGTTATCATGATGAAACGTCACACCCCTTATATTGACTAATTCCGGCCGATTTCTCTCGAGTTCTTACTTTAATCACATAAGTTGTTCGCAGTAGAGTTCAAAATCGATGGTCCTGCCTGGCGGTACAGCTCATAATGAATGATGCCCTTCCAATCCCACCATACACACAGCATCACCTTGTTGCGAGTTAACCCGAGTTTCGCCACAGTCTGTGAAGTCTGACTGGCCTTTGACCACGACCTTTGTCGCACGTTCTTGTCGTACGTGATCCACTTTTCGTCACCAGTTATCAGCTTCTTCAAAAATGGTTCGGTGTCATTACGTTGTAATAAAGAATCGCAAATGAGGACACGGTTAACGAGGTTTCTTTCAGTGAGTTCGTATGGCACCCAAATATCGAGCTTTTTTGTGTACCCTGCTTTGCTCAAATGCGTCAAAACTGTTTTGTGATCAATTTCCAGTTCTTCAGCTACGTCGTAACTACTGATATGCCGATCTTGCTCCACTTTTTCAAAAATGGCATCCATTTTATCCGTGACAGGGCGACCAGAGCGACGTGTATCTTTGACATTAAAATTTCCGGATTGAAAACACTCAAACCAATTTTGTGCTACTCTCACAGACACTGCACTAGGTCCATAAACATCACAAATTTTTTTCGCGGCCTGCGTTGCATTTTTTCCTTTTTTGTCGTAAAATTTTAAAACGTAGCGAATTTCTTAATTACACTCACACATCTTGACAGTAAGCAAAACAAATGAAAATCACACCTTTTTCCAAATTTGAATATGAAATTGTCTTCTTTAAAATTTAAACTTTTTTATGTTACCAAAACCGGCCAGATGACAATGGTATAGTCAAAGAGATTTTATTACAAGCGAAAATACTTTCTCCCCAACCAAATTAGATTTTTGGGTTGCAGCATGCTTATATCCAAACAAATCTTACCTGCTCGTGGTGTTACCTGTTAACTCCATGTTGTTTTTCTATCAATTTTATTCTTTATCAAGTTTATATTTTCCGGAAAAGTGTCAGATGACGTTACTCAGATAAGATATTTGATTGGAATAAAATCCCTAGAATGATCCCTCTACAGTATCCCAGTACTACATATTTACTTCATGATTACATAATTTACGTGGATACGGTTAACCACACCACATAATAACTCATTTTTTTACCAAATATAAAAGCACTGAAATATATAACAATATCCTGATATACGAATGAAAACTGAAAGAATAAAGTGTTATTTTCACAATGGCAATCGAGTGACAAAGAAAACCGCGTAAAATACGGGCGAGTGATTCAAATTACACACGCCGGTAGGCAGACATCGTTTTTACAACTGGTAATTGGCAGAAATTGTATTATGGCCGGTCAAAACAGATTCATTTGACATTATTGGTCCGATAATTAAATCGCCGTTGGCGAAATCTGTACCGAAACTATGTCGCTTCAACGGTAGTTATTTATTGCAATTGTTTAGTGCCGTCAGAGGAACAGGTCAATTGAAATTTCCGTAGTTTATCTTCGTGTTCTGTATTAGTTTGTTATTTTAATTGTTTTACTTTTTAGCAAAGGACGCTCATCTGCCAATTTAAGTGATCATGACTGTGAAACAGCCGTAATGAGGCAAGTGCCTTTCTACAATATACAACATATATGTTTATATATACATTTAGTTCCATCAATCAGAAGCGGCCAAAAACATTCCTCAATGACCATTTTGTCATAATTATTTATATCTTAGCTGCTTATCCGTATTACGTGCTCATAATAAAACAAGTCTTTTACATTGAGAATTTAATTATACTCCATTCCGGTTTGAAACGTTTAAGTGCTGAGAATTCTGTTTAAATAACGAACGTCCGTTCAGAAAAATCCACGTCATTATCAATTATCTCTGAGAGAAAACGTGGAGCTATTCAAAAACGGCAGCAAAGACTTTTAATTCTGCAAATAGATAAAAGATAATATCGTAGAGCTCCGAAGGATAAAGGAAGAAAGAAAATTATGAAAGACATGCTTAAAAGGAACTTGTCAGGTGACAGCCACAAGCCTGCGGCCCCGTGCTTTGTTGAATAAGAATAAATATTCATTACTTGCGTTTACGACACGACTTTTTGAGGCTACGTTTTTAATAATTTACTTTGTTATTGTGAACGTCTTCAAAACATAGTATTTTCTGTGTACAAATAATAAAATTAAATTCATACATAATAAAATCAAGGTTTGTTCGTTGGTGTTGTGGTGTTTTGATTGTTAACAATTTTTAATCAAATAATGGTTTCGGTATTTAAAAGTAAGAATTAAAACATTTGGAACCATTATACCAAAAAAAAAATTTGTTTTTCGTATGAGTACACACACCTATTTTGAATATTTGAGTGAATGAATTTTTGTTATTTGGTTAGCGCTCGGCGATACAGCAGTTAAATATTTTTCTTCCAATTTCACTTAGAATCATTGAAATTTGGAACAAAATATTTTTCTTATCAAAGTAAAATTTATCTTTTGCTGCTCAGAAATTGTGTAGCTTTTCAGTGTGTTGTATTTGTAATTCCATCGATTACCCCAAACCTAAGAATAAATACATCACGAAAACATTAACTTTCTTTCTTTCTTCTTCTTTCTCGGTCGATAACGCATTAGTGACGCTTTTAGCGTTACTCGTGACCATGGGCGACAGTGACCACTACCCATCGGATGGCTAGTCTGCTCGTTTGTCGGGTATTAACATAAAAAAATCCCAACATAAAAAAACATAGCTGTTTGGTATTTCATAACAACAAAAAAATCTCACAATATAACGAGTTAGTCATTCTATAATGAATCGGACACTATGGTGTAATTCAATCGTATCTTCGTGTGTCGGCTACTCACAAAAAATATATGCATTCGATGTGTATTTATATACCTGCATGAACCTAGCTTAGAATGACCATTAGTTCCTCAATATACATACATGTAAGTATAAAAAATATATTAGAATGTGGTACATTAAAACAACCTGGAATAGACACTTATTATTATTAGTGTATTATCGTCACTTTTACTGGTATATATTCACAAAGCTTAACGACACGAATTATCGTGTCGCATCGTAAATAGTTATATATATAAATAAACATCGTCGTTGTACTTAAAATATTCGATTAGAGACTGAAGCTCTTTGGAGAACCACTTACACAGGATAAACAAATACAACGTCAAAAATATTTTGATGGTTTGAATTTCATTACTAAATTAAGTTGACGTTAGCCTTCAAGGTTCCAGAGACGGCCTTGTTAGCTTACGAACTGATGGTCATGTGTTTGTGATATCACTTGTGTATGTCTGTGTCATTTGAAACAAAGGGAGCAAAAGGATCCTAGTGCGAGAGAACAAGAGTGCGAGCGTATTTACTTAATTTTCTTAAATATATAATTTGTGAACGGAAATATAATTTTAAATTAAATATACTAGGAGTTACTCCATATCTTCGCTAGACGTAACACAAAACAATTTCATCATTATTTTTTATGTAAAGAACAAACAATCGAGCATTTAGACCAGCTGTTAGCGTTTGGTCATCGCTGGTCTATACAGCAGTAACTCCTAAAGCTCTCCGACAATGCAACTTAACAATAAAAATACATATCACACAAATAATTTAGGAGTGTGAAATCGTAATTCATTAAATTTTAATGTTTTAATTTTTAATAAAACATATACTCGTGTACGGAATGTGCTTGAAAAGTAACGCAAAGTTTTCTCTTTAAGTATTCATATAACTATTGATTTATCCGTAAATATAAATAGGTGCCGTTTTTGTAATGTTGATAATAACAATAACGATTTACCTAGGCTACCTATAATGTTATACTTGTGACGTGTATAAATGAAATGAATAAATGAATTAAAAAACGAATGAATGAAAACATTTGTGAATAGATAAGGAAATATATTTTTTATATATGTTCCCTTATATTATTCGTCTATTTATTTAGAGGAAATTTGTTACTTTAAACTAGAGCACTTCAAATCTTTTGCAGAATTAAGTCACCTAGAGGAGATTTAATTATTTCAGTAGCTTTTGTTATGTTTTAGTATTTTAACAAAAAATACTATTTTGACGTGGTATCAACGAAATATTATAACCGGATTAAATTTTTTACTTAATAGTAACGCCAAAAAATGTACTTTCTTATACTAATTTAATACAACACTTTTGTGTTCTAAAAAGTTTTGAGTTACAAAATGAATGTGTTTATTATCTCAAAACAGGAACGGTGTGTGTTTTAAACAATACAGTGAAGGTACTTCAAGAACAGAAATTTTGCGTACATGCTTACCGACTCGAACCTCAACAAACACACCAGAACAAATACTATGAATTTAGTGACTTTGCTTGCTTTCCCACAATTCAAGCTTTGCGACATTGTTTGTTTAGGCTAGCACTAACATTTGTCTGGTTCTTAACAAACGTAACAAAAAATTCAGGTATTCCCAACTCCGTAAACATTTCGAGCAAAATGTGGACGCATCCTATATCTGTCGTAAACGTGATGTTATGATTATGATAATTTTAATATCAATGTATTTCTGTTTCCATCTCAAACTTAACATGTTAACAGGCGCACGTGATCACTGACGAATTTAGTGTGTAAATATTCCTGGAGGGCATTGATCACTTTATAACACATTAATAGTTTGTTTAACAGATATTGATTTAAAATGTGTACACACACGCACGCACGTACACAAAAACATACACAATTTCATATACGAATTTGATCGAGCAATGAAGAAAAGTCAAAATCGACTCGTACTTCGATATATTGTCGTACTTCATTTATTTATTTATTTCATCGCAATAGTAACATACAATTACCGATTTAGCAATTTCAGGGGCTGCAGTTGTAAATATAATTCATTTAAAGCTTAGTCTATATACAAATTATAAAGTTTCAGTTATAATTTTGTTACGTTATTATTATCAAACATTTTTGAATTTTAAATATTATAATAATTTACAATGTGATTCATGATTTTTGTCTATATAATCTATTGATTTTGAAAAAGAGCAACCACGTTTTCTTTCACCAATCATTTAACTCTGTGCCTATGACGCGATAAAAGTGACCCTCTCTATTATAAGGTCCAATATAGATAGTCATACCATGGTAAGTTCATTCTATGAAAATGTATAGTAATTGAATTCATAAAGTAACATATGTCAGTTCATTTTTTAAAGATGGCAGACGGTGCAACTGGAATGATTGACATAGAGCATTTCATAATTTCATTAAAACCAATATTGCAAATTAAAACTTTGAAAACCAGTGATACTTGGGCAATAAATTGGTAATAAGAAATATAGTCTATAGGCACAGTGTAAAGGTTGTTGTTAAATTCAACATTATTAAACTTTCCACGCCTTCAAAGAGGAATTGAAACTTCCTGAGAATTTGTGAACGAAATCTCATACACGATTGCCGATATATCGTGATATATATTTATTTATTGTACAACGTAAATAAACATCCTACAAGTATTTTTTTAGATTCACGCGCACAATAAAATTAAAATTAAAACTGTTGACATGTAATTAATCATACATCCTCATAATACGTGCTCCAGTGACGAATTAGGGTACCTGCGCAACAACTAAAATATGAATCCTCTATATCTTTGGTATCTCCTAGAGATGTTGAGGATATGAAATTTCGGATCTGGATTTGTATACGGATATATGAATAGTATTTTACCGGTTATGGTTACAGATACGGATGTGACATTATTTCGGATTGTATCGGATAATTTCGGTTACGGACATTAGATTTTTTAAGACTTTTAAAAAATTTGTATAATATGTAACTAATAAGGTAACAATTACACTTTCTTTCTTTAGCATAGTTATTATTCAGTGTTATAATCATGGAAAAAACCTTAAAACTAAAATTAAAAAATAAATTAGACTCAGACCCTATCCGAAATTATTCGAAAATTTTTATCAGGTTCAGTTGCGGTTTCATATATATTTTTATTTCGGACATCCGATAGTTTCGGTTACGGTTACGGAGCTCCATGACAACCCCGGTATCTCCAGTACAAAAAATCAGAATCTTTTTGCCCCAGTATTATTGGTGTCGGGTTAAATGAATAATCGCTTTGGTTATTGTCGAAGGCAAATCTGAAACTAGTAATAAAGCCCGATTGCTTATATAATTTATGCTCGTTTGAAAACCGTCGTTACCCAAACAACTTAATTTCCCTAAAAGCATTTTAAGAACTTTATCGCTGGACCATAAAACTGACACATTTTTCATTTCCCCCCCTAATTTATGCAGCACTTCGATATTGGCTCGGTCAGCGGCTAATATTTTAATAACTTTGGAAAATTCATGAAAACATGAAATACGAATCAGACGCGAGGTTTATTGACCGTTCCTGTAACAATTTACGATTAAAAGGTTAAAACACTCAATCAATATTATAATTATATAATAGTACTGAATTGGTTCTTATCTTATCTCCAGGGTCGTCGGCAAGCTGTCCGAGTAGATCATAATCTGTGTAACTGGTGCGAACTTACACATGGCGTTGCACAAGGTGGAATTCTTGCTCCTCTTCTCTTTTCAATATATATTAATTCTATTACCTTATATCTTGATTGTTCTTACCATTTGTATTCTGATGACCTACAAATATATGTGCAAGCCACCGTTTATAACATAAATTATGGCATAGGTATGATAAATAAAAATCTCGGTAATATAAATCAATAGTCGCTCAAGTATGGCATCAAGGTTAATCCTTTAAAATGCAAGGCCATTATAATTAGTAGCGCTCATCAGGTGAGTTGCCATTACTTGATTATGCTGACGTATGCTGCTCCGACCTGAGTGGGCAGTTTCTCAATAAGCTGAAACGCCTCATTAATAATGCTATAAGCTTCATCTACTGCCTACGGAAATTTTATTGCATTTCCTCCTATCGTCGCCAGCTCAAATGGTTTCAAATTCGGGATCGTAGGCAGGTTAGATTACTTACCACATTGCACTCTATTCTGTTTGAACGGTTGTACCCAGATTACTTAAGACAGATTTCAGTATCTTCATGAAACTCATGAGCGTCAACTATGGTCTTCCGATTCGGTCATATTAGCGACTCCCCTGCACCGGTCTGGTTTTATGTCAAATTCTTTCACTATTGATGTTATTCGCCTATGGAATGTTCTCCCGCATCAGATAAGAAAAATTGCTAGCAAACAATCTTTTAAAAATGCAGTCACTGCCCATTATCTGTTGAAGTCTAAAAAAGTGCTGAGTTGATAAACATCTGCGTTGACATGTGAATCGTCATCTACCCAAGTTCACTTTTTAACTCACATTTTCATGTTTAAATCAATAATACATATATATTCAATAATTTTTTAACTATATGTTTATTGTATATGTAATGTTACATGTAATTCCACACCATTTATTATTATTGTGATTTCTTTACATCTTACATTATATATATCAATGCCGCCATCACTGATATCTGCTTAGCTCAAAGGTTGACTGATAGAGAATGCTTTAAGCATTGAGTTCACCTTTTATACGACATTGTATTAGGTGTAATAAAGTTTAAATAAATAAATATTAATGTAGTTATACACAACATGTAATGTTGTTTAATGGAAGTGTTTATGTTGTTTGAATTAGCTCGTAAATGCAACACGAGGACTCACTGATTATACTTTTACCCTTTTTGTAATGACTGAAACGAATAATCTTCGGAATATCGTTTAAGATTGACTCAAGTCATTTAATCGGGTTTAAAATACTAGAATATCGTGTATTTATCGAATGTAAAATGGTAGTCCACCCGACTTTGCGTAGGATAACTTGATTTTTACGTTCGAAAATAGTAATAGTTGCTCATTTTTATCAGCTCTTTTAAAAATTTTATCTGATGTCGTACACAATCAAAGAAGTCGTAGAAGCAGAGTCGCGTGAATCACTCTATCTATTGATTAAAACTGTATAAAAATCTTTATCATACTTTTCAAGATTATCACATAGCTACAGAGAATTCGCTTTATACTTTATAGCGTATGTCTATTCGGAGTAACGTACTTATCAAATATTAAAATATTTTTTCAAATAGATGCCGTGGTACCAGAGATTACCCTCTGTACATGCACGAACTCACAAAATTCGCACTCGCACCTGTAATATTGGTATTATAATATGAATATTAGTATTATTATATGAATATTACTATTAGTATCCTAGGCAATACGGCACCAAGATGTTTGTCTTCCTCTTATACTTAGACACTGGTAATGCCCTCTACTTCACGTACTCCAAATATGTACCAAAACGACGAATTAATAACGAAATCTTTTGGGACTGTGTAACCTGCTGATGAAGGGTTGACGGCAGCAGGCGGCGTTTCCACGCGAACAATAAGAAAAATGAGAGCCTAAATTGATGCACGATATATTAATTGCGTACACGTTACCTGAATCAAAATTAACCTCGCATTATCGATAATCAAAAAAACAAACCTTAGAATAATATATGTTTTCGAAAGAATTGCCCCTGTGATAGTTATCAAGCCAAAGGCGGATTGTACAAAGTAAGTACTACACAACTGCCACGAAAGCGTACAGTATCAGAAACAAGCTTGAACTATACAATGATAAAGTTGTGCTTTGAAAATATAAATCCGAGTAATTACATGAGGCCGTTAATTAAAAATGTGACGAAACACATAATAAGCTTTAGCGTTCACGTGACCCATTTTTCAGTAAAAGAGATGTTCTCTAAACGTAAACACCTATTGCCTGTGATGAAAGTAAACGATTTGATGCAACGTAGAAAGATCCCTCAGGCACTCCCTCTACCGTTGGTCTACTTACCGCACACTCTTACACGACACCGTGACAAACGACTTTATCCTTTACACATACGCAATAAGAAAGCCTCGGGTCTCTACGCAAATTGGTAGATCTTCACATATCGTTTCAAGCTCTATGCAAATTCATAAGCTTACTGGAATAGACAGGCAACTCGGTTTCCTTCTGAATACCAATTTGTGTGGTAATATCAATCGTATAACATAAGTGGGGCGCGCGACCCTTTTCTTAGTTTTTATTGATATCTTCCTTGGTTCAAAGCACGAATAAATTGTAAAAATGATAGATGATATTGCTCGAGACATGCTCTCTCTGAATGTCTTAATAATATATAAGCCTTTATAACTTTATAGGTCTGTATTGGTATCTAAAATTTATGAATAAAGATATGCAGAGTATGCGATGTCTTATTCAATGTCTACTTATATGTTAAGTCGAGTATTGCTTGCATCCACTGCAAATGAGGAAGCTAATAGATCTCGATCTTTACAAGAGTGGATCGAAATTTCTAAAACCTTAGTTTGGTACTACTTTCTAGAAGCAGTAATAGGCTAGTGGTATCAAAATCAGTTCGTAGCTTTGACAGTATTTATAGGTCAAAAAATTTTAGGTGTGCGCATTCTTGCGTACTTGTTAATGCGTATTTTACGTAATACAATAATTTATTTAGGTGAAGGAAAACATTGTTAGGAGGAATTTCCTAACACATTTTACACACTTAACACCTTTTACACAACTATTTTTTTTAATATTAATATATACGAATGTATATGTATATTTCAAATATATGTAATATTATCAGCGTTATGTAAAATGTGCTCACTCAAACTTCATAAGCATATAGGCGATGTCCTTAACTTTATTTTAAGACGGGACTCGAGTCATTAATACCAATAATTTAGTTTTCCATAATCATGAATAAAATCATCATTAAATTTGTAGGTATAATTATTTTTTCAATACGATCACTGACGATTTGAAATCGATTTTTCGACTCAGTTCCATCTGAATGCAGCAACAGTGCAACTTGACTGGTTTTTGGTTTAAAAATATACACGTGATAAAAAAAGTATAAAATCATAATCCCTTACTAAATAATTTCTGTGCATTACTTAGTTATTCTAAGTCTGCAACAAAGTTACCTAAAGTATTAGTTTCATTCCGCGGATTGAGAGCAGCTAATTGTCCATTTGCGGGCAGTCGCGCGTGCTGTGCGAAAACAGAGAATTTCCCGACCGCCATTTTTAATTCAATTCTTTCGAACAAAGCTGTCGGTGCATTTTTCGTTGCGAGCTACGTGTTTTGTTTCGAAGCAAACGTCTATGGAACAAAGCGAGATAAAAAACATCTTAATTTCCTGTCCCTTTAAAACAACTTTGCGTCATTAGTTTCTACTTTTTGCCGTAATTTGATGCTGTCTCAGTACATGGAATCGTCTAATTATGTGAAAGTGGATTTTATGACAGACAAATAATAGATATCACGATCCATATCCGTCCTATGGCTAGATTTGGATATTCACAAAAAGGAGAGTAAAGGCGAAAGGTAACCATGCTGGCCAACTGCGGATAATCTCATGATGATTTATGCAAGTAATCTCATGATGATTTCTTTATAGCAAATAACAATTTTTGATACGCATATATACACATAAGTACGACAAATAAGAGGTTCTTAAAGGCTTCGAACACCCTTGTGGTTCCGTGCGATAGATCAATTTTAAATTTTTTAAAGTATCGAGCTTTTTATTCTGAGTTACTTAAACATATCATAAATTTTATAATTCATTTCAATATTGTACATCCTTATTTTTTTAATAAATTTTAACAGACTCAGAAACATTAACTGAGACAACCATAAAACGTTCAAAATAATTTATTATTACTTAACAGAAATTCTGTACTGACTTCCATCTTCTATCCCGTGGGAACAGTTCTATTTTCCGTTTTATATTTGTATAATTTATTATGCCGCAACCATTCTGTTCCCCGAGATAAAAAATATATCTTCGTTATAAATTATAAAGGTTTACACATTCTCCCCTTTACACTAGGACTCCCCGGGTTGCGGGGTGGATGGACCTACCCAAGTAGAACATCACAAAAGCCATGTCTCGAGAACGAACATTTAGCAGTCATATAAAAAGCATTCTGGATATGGACTCATTTATCGATATTAAATCTAACGTTATTGGTATACTGATTTCCGCGTGATGTTGTAACAGACATACCCGTAGACAGAAGGAGAGCAAAAAATAATTAAAAATTAAGAATATTTTTCTGCATCAATGGAGTATTTCAACATTGACATTACATATTTGACATACAGAAATATTATATTAGATATATTAAAAAGCTTTTACTAGTTTAGTTTCAGATGAAATTCTGATTTTTTTATGAATAAATGTATATGAATCTCATTTGACCGTATTGGGGCGCCCTAGAATACTCCCACCAATCCCATGCTCGCAGAACAGGGTGTCGTAAGAGGCGACAGAAGCCAGCCTGTTTCGTGATAGGGCTTCCCCTAAGGATTATATTATCAATATTATTATTAAGTCATTCATATTATTACTGGTATTATTATCTTTCCATGAAACCTGCCTGGCTAGCTACCACTCTCCTGCTTGAGACAGCCGCCAAACGACTCGTAGCTTGAGAGCTAGTACTTCTCATTTACCGGCCGACAACGTATCAGCAATACCTTCGGTCTTGGTAATGTCCACGGGCGACGGTGACCACTTACCATCAGGTGGCTCGTCTGCTCGTTTGTCGGCTATTAATTAAAAAAAAAAAGAAAAACCTATTAAAAAACTAAATAGTATAATCCGAAAAATAAATATTTATAACTAGCACATTTACGCTGCGTTTGTACATTTCATATATAGTTTTATCTTTACGCAATTCAAATGTATCTTGTTACAGATATACGAAACCTTTTTCACACAAAAACTGCTTAAATATTTTTTAGGTTACTGGATAGGTAGTAATGAAAAAATTACACAATTGTTTCCATCTGTATATAACGATATGGCTTAAGCTGCAAATAAAATAATATAAATACAGTATTATAGTGTGAAAATGTTTCACAGGTATTATAACTTGAAACAGGTTTAAATTTTTTTGTAAAAAAATTATATTAGCTTCACCCGGATCCCGGGTTCGATTGCTGAACGGGGCAGATCTTAGTGTGACAGATAATTTTTTGTTATCAGTATGTGGGGTTTGGGCTACGGTTTTAAATACATTTAAAAGAGACCCCGAGTCCAGCAGTATGACAGTTGTGGATTGCGATGATAAATGAATAGACATTTTATTGTAAAAAATATATTGAAAGTTTTTGATAGGATTATCTGAATACATTTACATTACCAGAGTTCAGTGATCATTAACAGTAGCCTGTGGTCATGAACTGAGGGTGTTATTATTGGTATTGTTAAAATTACAATGTTTCTCTTATACTTACATATAAGAGTGTGTTGTTGAGAGAAAATCGATTTTTTGTTGTATTTTCAAACACAGACCAAAGCCGTCAAGTATGCGGGTGCGAATAAGAGAGTAGAATAGCAGAATAACGATAGCAAAATTTACATCATTCATTTCATGTAGGTTGTTACGAAACAAAGGTCATAGCATACTATCAAAATGGCAGCACTGTTGGAAAGAATTAAATAATAAATGGCGGCCGTGTTGTTACCGTACACGTGACTGCCAGCTAATGGAACGTTACTTGACAACCGTACAGTCTGTAGGGAATGCCCACCCAACGACGGTGGTACAGTTTGATAGTTATACAAATATAAGTTGCCCCTGTAGTTTTCTGTGTGCCTACCACGAAGTTAGGTGTGTATTTTAGCCACCTGACTTATTACTACTTTTCTTATAGGATCAACCTAGAAATCTTTTGGAGTGTTTCAGCTGAAGCATCCAAGAGGGTAATAAATATGTACGTTCTTTGCTTCCATCTTTTTCCACTAATTATAAGTCAATGCTTAACTACAGTCATACTTGATAGTAAGTGGCGATATAGCTTATGATTATTAAGCGCACTAACTAAGTAAAAGCCTGATCACTTCTATTATACATGCTTTTTGAAAATATGAGTTTGACAGGAAAACAATATTACGAGTCAATAAAATGCTAGAGTACACATTTTAAAGTAAGCCAGAGATACAATTAGTTATATATACAATTATATAAAGTGCATTATTATATATAACAAGACGATAGACTAAAATGCGATTGATATTATAGTATACTGTTTTAGAAAATAGTAAAGAGTGGGCTGATGTTTTATGAGGTAGTTGACTGAATTGCTTAGGAATCGATCATGAGACAGAATGATAAATAATTGAACCATTCGTTCACGTAGGCGTGGCTTGTAGCACTGAAATAACACATCGATAGTAGAAGTAACCTTTCATCGTATTTTTCTATGCTAATTTGATGGACGAAGGAATTCATGAATGGATGGATATTAAAATGGGTTGGAAATACAGAACACTAGAACTACATTATATTATGAGATTTTTTGTTGTTGTGAAATACCTAACAGTTATGTTATTTGATGTTGAGTTTTTTTTATGTTAATACCTGACAAACGAGCAGACGAGCCACCTGATGGTGAGTGGTCACCGTAACCCATGGACATCAGCAAGTCCAAAGGTATCACTGATGTTGTCGGCCAAGAAATAAGAAGAAAGAAAGAAAGTACTGGTTCTAAAACCCCCAGCTGGGACTCGAAGAGTCGTTTGGTAGCTGACTCAAACAGAAGAGTGGTAGCTAAACAGGCAGGCTTCACCGAAAGATAATAATATCAGTAATAATATTAATGACTGAATAATAATAAATATTCAGTTTAGTTAGTCCATGAACGTGTTTAATGAACCTAATTGAAATATACTGTTATTTGAAGTTGGTTAACATGATTACTTATGCATAGAAGTTGATTTATACCGTCTCATTTACAGTTTTCGCTTGATTCAAAATTGCTTAGTTGATCATTGAAGTAGCTCTTTGAACTAGTTAATGTGGAACTGGAACTGGCTAATGCTAGGTAGTTATGTCTACTTGTTAGTACAAACTGGATTGGTCTGGTAAAACATATCTCAATGAACACCAAAAAAAACAACGAAGCTTCTTTTATTCAACAGGGTATACAACGAAGTTAGCTTAATGTGGATTTAAAGGTGAAAGAAGGTCCTTGCATCGTAATTTACTTTCAAGCGCTACTGAGTTGTAATTATAGTCCATTTTGGATTAATTGGTCATTCAAACTTTCGACGTGTGCCGAAACATCACCGGTAATGACTCAGTTAATATGCTAAATAGATCACGTCCTATTTCTATAGCGAACGACACTAAACGAGTAAATGTGCTTTTGATGAGGCACAGTCCTATTTTTGTAACGAGAGAACCACTTAGGAATACTTTGTATGTTCGTGTTGTTTACGGGAATATTCCTTAATGGTGATTCTCATAACCTTTCAGTATAAAAAAAACTATTATTGATAAAAGTTGAAAAAAGTTAGATTAATTAAAAAAGTTGAACGTAACAATGGTCTAGTGTTCAGTGCGAGTTAGTGCGATTTAGAGTTATATAAATGAAAATTGAGTTTAAAGTTTTACGGATTTCTTTGCCATCAGCTCAGCGGTCTCATCTTCGTAATGGATCGTTATAATATTCTACTGTGGTGACTCCACTCGAACGAAAATTTTCTTTTGTTGTCTGTTAATCGTAAATCAATTCATTGACGCCTTCTATTGAAAGAAATGTTTCACTATAATTTAAGATTGAAAAACCATATTGGAGTTCTAATAAACTATTTTGAGACTGGCACAGACGCTGATATTTTTTCTGTTATCGTAGTCCCGAGAGTCGAATACAAATTGTTGTATCAAAACTCATAGGTGTTCATATCGCAGGAGACATGAAGCTAAACTTCAGCTTAAGATAATCTTTGCACGATGATCTAATGTTCTTGTTTTCAAATCACTCTTGTGGTTTTTTAACCTAACCTAAGTTACGTTTTGGCACGTTCATATTACCTTTTTTATTTGATAGCTGTCGACGAGCTTTCGTGTTCAAAATAATAAAAAATTGGAAAAAGAATAGTTTTTTTGAAAAACTAAAAATTATCTATATTTAAATAGGCAAACACAGAATAGTTCAGTCAGTATATTTTTTGTTTGTGTCACTCGATTTTCCTATTTTCTCTTTTTTTTTTCGTTAGCTTTAAAGAAGTTTTATTGTTATCAATAAAAAAAAGTGCTCACTAACTAAACGAACACTAATTATCGTAATTATGCCCCAGTTTGTGATATGCTGTAATAAAACTAGACATTGTGCCACTCGGAATTTATTGGTGAAGAAAAATCACAACTATGTATATCGCTCGTAACTATATCGTTCAAGGAACGAGATTGGAGCCGACTTAGTCTAAAGTTACAAGATAGGTACGTTACAAGTACCTATTGACATTCTTTTGTGTTAGTATGTTTTAGGAGTTTCAGATGTCCAGTCTCCACCCGCCTTACCTCCACCGATCTAATCTTTTCGTATGTTGACTATTGACATAAAAAAATGCTATACAGACACCCTATGGCAATGTAATTCAGTACTTTCTGTGTAAAATTAGGAATAAAAGTAAACTATGATTTAGTTCAATATCGTCCACAAACGAGAGATCAATTTTCAAATCATTGATTCTCTTATAAAATTATATATGAATTTCCTTATAAAATTGATTGAGAGAGTTTTCAAATTGAATTTTTGTTTTTAAACGCGTTAGAACGCGCCTCTCATGCTATAAATTTCAAAGGTTATAAAAATTCTACTACCAATAACTAAACTTTGAATAAGTTACAGACGCTTTCTTCGATAGAATATTGTATGAACGATGTGAAATAAGATTGGCTGGCATTTTTTATGTTAATATTATGTTTTTTCAACTTCTTATTTCAACCAAGCGATAACAAAGCTAAAACTAACAATTTTAAAATTCAGTTACAAAGTTTTTGATCAATAAATTCTGTTTAGTTCGAATGGGACTCATATAAATCCGTACTATAAATCATTATTACACATATGTTAATTAGTGGATAATATATTTTTAATCCAATTTACTTTCTTATAATGACTTATAGTTTATAGTTCTTATAATGATTTCGTTTTTGTACTAAATAGACAGAACCCAAACAAAATTTTGGCTACTGGCTTAGTTCCTTGGGGCTAAAGCCCACGATGCACCAAATTTGTATTCTCAAGATTCCGCTATTCTAGCGCTGCATAGTTTTCGCTCTCATTTTTAATTAATTTCAATGTTAATACAGTTTCTTTTTTTTTTATTTAAAATACAAATTTAAGAGGTAAAATTGTAGATGCAATCAACGAGACCAAATAACATTTGAAACACTCCCGTAATACTTCAAGCGTATCCATTAAAAATAACTGGGTCAAATGAGTTCATAACCCAATAATAAATACATTTCAAGCATATTCATAAACATAGTAAGGCTACAATGAGCTAACGAGGTCAGGGTTATATAAAATAGAGAAGATTTTATCTTTAAGTGTACCTGCCGAAACTTAAATCGCGAATTGGCCGCACAGCCACGCGTTGATGTGTCGATTGGTAGTTTTGTATTTATGTCATGCGCGAGGTAATGTTGGCCTGATGTGTTGATAGTAATTTAAAAAGCATTACTCCCGTAACCATCTAACTTTCGGTGCGTATTTCAGATGATGTAGCGTCAGTTTTAGAGCTCCTTTCGTTATTCAGGGATTTGAATTATATGTGTATTAAAAATTAGCTTATTGATCTTAGTTATTAAAATTAAAACACCTGGATAGTTTACAGTATTTCCGTAATAATTCGATAACCATATGAATGGCCATCATTTTGGGAAGACCCAAACCCCAAAGAAGTACAGTTTTTTTCGTACTAACGAGTGATTAACGAGTAGATGGATCACGTGAAGACAAGTCATAGGCCCCACGAAAATGAAAGAAACTTTATTTGCTATATAAGTGTAACAAGAAAAAAAAATAATAATAATAATAAGCATTGCAGCAGTAACACCATACAACAAAATGGACTGTACTCAGTATTGTTGCAGTGAACTGCAACACTGATTTTCAGTACAGCCCATACTCAGTGACGCAATCAAACAGAGTGTTTATATTAATAGACGTTGCAAATGGACAAAAGAGAAAAAGGAAAGAAAAATGCTGTCTATATAAATTTGAAACAAACAAAAAGAAAGGTTTGTTTCGCATACATTGTTTCATCAGAGGTTTGTATTTAACCATTAATATATATGTAACGAAATAAATTAAATTATACCTATAATATACATGTAAAATATCAATATAACAGTAAAAACTATAATATAAATGGTAACACCAGAAGCGTGGCTGGCGGGATGCTGGTCAAGAAGGAATCGGTAATCCGCTTTTTGGATGGCCCTCCAGCAATGTAATTCAAACTTTATCAAGTTAAGTTATAAATATTTAACGATAAAATTTGTGATCATTGTGATAATGAAATTTTTACTTAAATTTACATCATAATTGTCACTCAATTGTACAAGGCGTATTTAAAATCTTCGCTATTGAGTCTGAAACACATATTGCTAAGATAAAAAAGGTACTCAAAAAGCCATTAAGTAAGTGCGGGTATCGTCAACAAATAAGGAAAAAAATCAAGTCTCTTAATAACAGGTAAATAGTGTTGTTTTTAAACATTTCTATGTGAGTTTGTCGTATAGTGTTGAGAGAAGTTCGGATCAATGAGAAAAGACGATAGTATTAGGATACATTTATTGTTTGCATGGTTATAAAATTATTAATAATAATCATAAGTAAAGGTTGGGTTATGAAGGCATATCGCTTACAAGCCTTATCTCAATATTACATGTAAAATTGTTTATATCAGTTTGGATGTAATTACCATATCGTAATTCAACATTCTTATTAGGTTCGTGTTTTTTCCATGGATCAAGAAATAGCTGACCAATATTAGTATAGAAGCTATTCAAATAGTATATAAACAATATATGTTATAATAATTAATAATTTTAGCCGTATTGGGGCGGCTTTAGAATACTACCCCCAATCCCATGCTGGCAGAACAGGGTGTCGTAAGAGGCGACAGAAGCCAGCCTGGTTGGTGGTAGGGCTTCGCGTATGGATTATATTATCAGTATTATTATTAAGTCATTAATATTATTACTGGTATTATTATCCTTCCGTGAAGCCTGCCTGGCTAGCTACCACCCTCCTGCTTGATTCAGCCGCCAAACGACTCGTCGTGTTCCGGCTGGGGGCTTGAGAGCCAGTACATTCTTCCTAACCTTCTTCTCATTTCCTGGCCGACAACGCATCGGTGATATCTTTGGTCTTGCTGATGTCCATGGGCGACGGTGACCACTTACCATCAGGTGGCTCGTCTGCTCGTTTGTCGGCTATTAACATAAAAAAAAAATGTAACTAACATCATATAGGCCACGAAAGATGTTATTCATGAAATTTATATTATGGGTTCAAAAATAAAATACTAGAATAATTGTGTGTTTCACTCTGTTGATGGTCATGTCGCCCAGGCACTAACCAATGTATGGATGTATGGATACTGTTGGGTACACAGTGAAGTGTCCAGATTTCGATTTCCAGTCCATGCTGTTATTTATGTGATAGATTAGTTTGTACGCGGAATCGAAGAAGACTAAAGTGGAAATACGATAAATAATTTTTCAAATGATCGAGTCGACCAAAATTCAGGACTGGTTTTCAATGAAAAGCCATTAAAAGGACACATGAGTATACACAGAAGTACACAATAATGCTTCGAATTTTACATTACTCAAATCAAAAAGTCGTTAGAAACAACCATATATCGTGGTATGGCATATGCAAAATTATCAGCTCTAACGGTATCTACCACATATCAATAAAGATCTGAAAAATGTCGCGCGCCCCACTTATGTTATCCGATTGATATTACTACAAAAATTGCTATTCAGAGGGGAATTGAGTCTGTCTATTCCTATAGCTCTACGAATTTGCGTGGTGCTTGAAAATATAATGAGGAATTTGAATATCATACATTAAAGAGCTATTATGTTTCATAGAACTTTGGCTATTAATATATGTATTTGTAGAGTAGAATATAATATTCGACCAAAATGAGACAATAGTTCATACGCAAAGCAATTTGTATTTGTAATAATTTAACTATTAGTACTATGTAAAAACTTGTAACTTAATTTTCATCCACTACCAGACATTACTATCAAATTATTTAAAATTTTTGACATTATTGTACCTATGTGTGGCAACATTGCACCATACGCCATATTGATGACACGTTTAAATGTGTCAAGAAATCTGAATCACGCGATTAAAGTTTTCTATAGTACTTCATCATCATTACCATTATAACCCATAATTTATCCACGGCTTGCCTCGTCGCTCGCCTCCGGTGAGAGGGATTAAGTCCACCACGCTATTTAAGTGCAGGTTGGCAAACTCCACGCACCTTTGAGAAAATTATGGAGAACTCTGAGGTGAGCAGGTTCCCTCGCGATATTCTCCTTTACCAAACCAAGTGTTGATTAATTTGTGCATGTGTATAATACATATATGAGTATGCAAGTTTCAAATTGGAACAACCCGATCACAGCCCATCCCCAGGATTAAACCTAGCTTGATGGTCGATCTACATATTGTGTATCAATTACGTCCTTCTGAACATCGGGCGAAGCCAATGGCGCTTGGTCCCTCCTGTTGGAGACGATACTCTCGAAAAGTTCTTTATCTAGCTTCAACCACGTCTTAGTAAACACAGCATAAGACGCGCCTCGACTAGATGGACAAACCGTCCCAATGAAAACAGCGGGTATCCGCTGGACCCAGAACGCTCAAGACCGATATAAGTGGCTCAAGTTAGGGCAGGCTATGTTCAAAAGTGATTTTCCAAAGCCTGACAGGATAGATCTGTCTGGTGATGTCCCTCTTCTCCCAACTCTCCTCATCCTTTAAAATCATAAAATGTTTAAGCATGTTTCATAGGTTTTTTAAAATTATTACCATCATATCATCGTATGATCAACTGGTTATACGAACCAAAAAGCTTATTACATGATACCCCGCATTTTTAATTAACGGCTTACTATGGAATTACCCTCTTTCTAAAGTAGTTTAAAAGCGCTTTTGTCAACGCATAATTGTCATAGTTCAGGGTGTTGTTTTTTATGTAAAACAAAATATGTTGTTTAATTTGAGGTAATTCACTTGGTCTCAAATCATTTTATATATTTTATCCTCACTTAAAAAAGGCGGGGTCAATATTTTTTTAATTATTTTAGTGGGGTATATGTATTAACTGGTAATCTGTTTCCGTTTCAGTTCAGGAAACAAAATTCCTAGTAATTTACAATAAAAAAAAATTACACGTTTTTATTAGTTTTTTTTTTATTTTAATTAAAATAATTTAATTTAATAAGTTAGACTTACTCGTGAACATTGTAATTATAGGTAAAACCACCTGAAAATCCCTGTAGTAACTTTTAAGTTTATCGCAGCTAAAGAGAAAGAGAGTATTTGATTCAATATTGTCGTTTTTCATAACCGAGGGACGTGGTCATCGATGCTGTCCTCCGAAAGTCTGATCGTGCAAGCTGTATGTTAATCACTTTGGTGATGTAATAAATTAGTTTTTGTTTATTTTCATTTCAGGAAATGCAATTTTGCAGTCATTTAGCATGTTACAAAGCCATGTACTCATTGCTGGGAGATTATTTGGTCCACAAAATTATAAAAATAATTGCTCATTGTCGTTGCGGTTTGCCAATAAAACTTCCCAACTTTTTTCCTTGAAGGTCATCTGTAAGGTTATTATCAATTTTGATGTTGAAATTTTGATGTTGATAGTTTTCTACTTCATATATATTCTCGTAGAAATGAATCATAACTTCAGATGTGTGCGCATGTATTACACTGTTTGATATCGTTCACCTATTAGTTTTAAAGCGCAGTGATACATTTGTAACAATTAAATTAGAACCGTCGGTATGTCAACGGCACTTGATAATACCGGGAAAGCCTAGGACATACAAAGAAGCCATGTAACGCTATCAATTAACTCACCGGTCTTAGTTTACAGTTACAATCGAATTAGAAGATTAGAACTCTGTTTTGAACTAAGCTAGTCGTAATAAAATTGGATTCTAAATAGATAACGATCAAAGAAAAAAATCGATTAAATTACAAAAACATGTGTTTGTAAAAATATGAAATGAAATAAAATTGTAGAATCAATCATCTGTGGTAATATCATGTATCTGAAGTATAATGGTTAATATTGAACAACTCATCTTAGTAAGAATGCCACATTGCAATTACTAAATTAAACATGCCCCAAAATATAACTATTACTTTTTTACATGTTAAGGGTTAATTACTGGAAATATTGCTTTTAAATATGCAAATAATAGCGGGAATCAGTAAAACGCAAGCCGGTTCCTAAAGCACTGCTTTATTAAAATGGTGAATATAGCCACGCACACATACATATAACAGGGATGTTATGGCGCTCCATAACCGTAACCGAAACTGTCGAATATCCGAAATAAAAGGGTATTCAAAACCGTAACCATATCTGATAAAAAAGTTTCGAATAATTTCGAATAAGCGCAGTCAAAATAAAACATGTTATGACAGCTTTTCTCCGGGTGAGCAGGTACACTGCCCGCATCGCTCTTATTTCTAAACTGTTTTTATTATTTAACGTTTAAGGCTATTGTTTTAACATAATATCTAAAAATGAAGTATAATTGTTACCTTGTAAATATATTATATCTTTTTTTCAAGTCCGAAATTATCTAACATCCGTAACTGAAATTATCCGAAACGATCGGATAATCCGAAATAATCTCAAATCTTGAACCGCAACCGTAACCCGTTATTATCTATCGGTATCCATAACCAGATCCGAAATTTATATCCATAACATCCCTAATGTATACACATACATTTCAAGTGTGGGTTAAAAATTTTTTCATGGCAAACTCTATACTGTTCCTTAGTAACAGGCTATAGCTTGTTAAAATTTTAAATTGATTAATTGAAATAAACAAACTACAAAAAGTTAGACTTATTAATATAAATATCGTAGATCTAATAATAATACAATAAACTAAGAATCGAATAGAAAAAATCGAATCGAATAAAAAAAATATACAGGGTACTTTATTGCGTGGACTCAATGGTACCATTTATTGTAAATTAGTTTGATTTAGGATTTAAATCTTTTAATAAGAAAGGAAGTATCTGGATACTTTTGTGTACAAGAACGTGTGAGGCACATTCTCATAAAACTATGGGTTGTATTTCTACAGTAATAAATATAAGAATCATATTACTTATTACTTACAAATAACATATAGAACACTTGTTTATAGTTGGCCAAACTCGATCTAACTTTAAATGGTTTCATTTCGTTTCCACCGCCGTGGTACGACGAAATTTTTCAGCCTTAGTTTTCATTATTCTTGCAAACGTCTCTTATTAGCACGGATAATATTGCTACATTATAATCATTCCTAACCTAACCTAACCTAACCTTTTTTTTTTTTTTTTGTTCAGGCGGGAAAAAAATGTACCTAACCGCACACCCCGTCGTCCGGGGAGACAACGGGGTAGTCTGGGGCCCTCACCCACTAAAAATAACCCGCCGTGCGCCCTCACCCGCCCTTACAAGGCGAGCCACGGGTACCGCGTACGTTGCTCCGTGACCCGCAGGCGGCTGCCCCGTCGGGCACCCTCTCCTATGCGACGCCCCGCGCACATGGGCGTCACACCTTCGCGGTAGGCTGTTGTTT
>PDGT01000048.1:1963758-2002744 GCA_003671415.1 Megathymus violae | reverse complement strand
CGTGTCTATCGGCGCGTCACACTCGTGGCAGGCAGGGGTGGCTTCCCTTCCCGCGATTTGATGCAGGTACTTACCGAAGCACCCGTGCCCGGTAAGTACCTGTGTCAGCCGGAAGGTGGGGGGGAGGTAACCTAACCTAACCTAACCTAAAAACTTCTATCAGGATATGGATCTATCGTCATACGTGAGGTGTTCAAGATGAACCCAAGGATTGGAAGACTTAATGCTGCTCGCAGGCCTTCGACATGACTTAACGTAGCAGACGTTTATAGTATTTATAGTATTTAGTGATAACAGCTCGATCGATGTCCAAACGCTTTGTGTTTAGTTACGAGACTACCTTCTTTTGTGGAATTAGTCGGCTTGTAATGATTTACGGTGACGATTAGACAACGAGTTGTCGGTGCAGTGGGAAACGGTGTTCCGTAACTTACTGTCCAGCACAACATTCAAAACTTATATTAATTAAAACCAGCTCTGTACGTAACTGTCTAATACATTTCCAATTTTAATCCTGTTAGATTATCCATTAAGGTCGAAAGGTTAATTCATCAAAAGACCATTTTAGAATAAATCGGCTTAGATAATATATTCGTTACAATTAGAATTACTTTTTACATTTATTGAATAGGATTTTAATCAAATTAAATGTTGGTTCACTAGTAACTTTAGAAATGCTGTTTCTCAAATCACAACTGCCTTTTTTGTTTTAATTACGTTTGATTTGTTTTAGTTAATGTAAATTAAAGTTATATAATAAACTATAAACTCATCTGATGGTAAGTAGCGATGTGGTCTTGGATGGTAAAGCTAACAGGTAAAGATGTTAAACTTAGTGAAAACCTGTTGATTCTTGATTTGAAGACGTCCACTTTATAAATGGAATTGTTTAATGTGTTATTAATGAAATAAATTGGATAACTATATTATTAATTATTATTTATCTACTAATTTAATTGTATTTCAATATTTTTTGCTTACTCTGGCGCTGCTTCGATTGGAGGTAAATATCGTTCATACTTTTATATTTACGGGCATGAGCCCTTGCTCATGAAATTCTGACATTAATTTTCACCCAATCAAGTCATTCTCATAGTTTCAACCTGTCTATAATTTAACCTTGATGTATTAATTATGTTTCAACTGTTTACATGCCTATATATTATACAAAATTTAAGTTTAATTTCTTTTTATTAATGGTTGCAAAACGCCTGATATTATTTCCCAGGTATTATTATATTAAGATATTATTGTATCTAGATATTATTATTGGCATATAAAAATAAGAATAGCAGTTCTAAATGAGGAAATAAAGAAGCAAACAACACGATGATTGGGTTGTCAATTTTCCCTTTTTTTATTTGCTCGAATTAATGTATTTGAATTTTTTATGTTTAACAGCAGCAAATTGTTTCTCATGTTCTTTTGACATTTTCCCTTTACTCCCTTTGACGTATAAAAGCTATATTTATTTTAACTCATGACAGAGAGGAAAATAACGCAATTTATAACGAAAAAGCATCTCATCCTTCACCAATACAGTTGTGTTTTAAAAGAAAAACTGAAGCGTATTAACTCAAAACATAACCCGTAGTTTAGTCTGTGAGAACACATAATCTCAAAAATTATTTTATGAAAATTATTCACGAGAAAAGTTTAACTGTATGGGGTAAGCGTACAAGAAAATAAAACGCCTGTTATAAACAAGCAATTTTTTCGGATGCAGTGATTTGTGAACATTATTTTTAAACCTTCGCCGTGTGTCCTAAAGTAGAGTGGAACTGAGTTATTAAATAACAATATAGGTTCCATGGACATGAGTTCTGTCAGGTCCCAGATGTGTTGCTACGTTTGTGATCTGGATTGAACGACTCATTTTTCTAAATTGTAAGTACACATGTAACTGTCTCTGAAACTAATTATAACGCTGTTTGTAGATCCTCCAATTTGTGGAGCTCTCGTGTGATTTCCACGGAGCAAGCCTTTTTGTATTTCGACTCCCCGAGGGCTTGGTGTTCTGGGGAGGGGATTTCCAGTTTAAATTATTTCTTTGCGGCCAAGTTGCAGGGAGAGGCAGGTGCGAAGGCGCAGATGGTTTATAAGTTGATTTTAATTCTGCTCCGGATTTTGAAATAGATTTAGCATTTCTGAGTGTATCAGCTAGATTAGTACTCTGTATAAATTTGTATCAATATTTGTGTTTATTAAAAAATCATTTTATTTCTTTTTAATATTAAAAAGGATGAAATTTCTTCGCGAATCTAGAAATTGTCACATAATAAACGGCTTGCTCCATTAGTTGTTTAATCGTTTTGGTGTCTTTCTCGTTACTGGAAAGTAGAGTCTCAATAGCCTGTAAATGCACGTGATTGCATATCTTCTTTGCTTTTGCTTTAATTCTATATTCTTAGCTCGTTTTTCAAAAGCCTTTGAGCCAGATATTCTGATTTTGAGAGTGAGCTCTGGGGTTTCGATCGATTAATGCACAATTTGCTGGAGGTAAAAATTTAACAATACGCGTCTCTTTACACGTCTCTTTAGTCATTCCGGTGGTGGTTACATGCTGTAATCTCTTGGCTAAATCAGATCGAATATCTGGACCATACTCCTTAACTTCCGACGGATCATCACCAAAAATTTCCATTATAGTGCTATCCAAAAAAATTGGCCAACGTTTCTGTAGTTTCGTCCGGTGGGCTTGATATTGCAGGTGTAGTTTGTTCGTTAAGCTCGAATGTTCGACTATTAAAAAAAAAAAAAAACTGTTTTAAATAACCTACACTAAAATTCTAATGAAACTTAGACTGAAATTATTCTAACAATGTTCCATTTTTCACGAGAGATTAGTAAAATGTAAAATGTCACCATCGTCATTCTGAACGCGGATCTTGTCTCACGATAGGTTATGGGAACATTTGATGATGAGAACATTTTAGCCTTTGTGAACATAATGGATAATTTTCATGTATGCAGATTCATGATGTTACAGTATACTCATGATTACTCGAGACGTCACTTTTGTCGAATCATGTGTTTAAATATGCACATCATTTTTAATTATTACAAATGCGAATAAGATTCAGACCGGAACTCGTCATGTGTCAAAATGACATTTTACGTCTAAAAATATAATAACGTTTCAACTGTTTTGACTTGTTTCAAGACGAGCTAGTCTAATCCAATAAAATGCAAGATACACGTGACGGCATTGATGGAAAACATCAAAAGGTTTGACATCCCCAGCTCGAAACCGGGAATTACGCCCAAAATTAAAAAAATTTGATTTTGCTTCCAACGCACCTGCTCTGCTATAAATACAAATGAAAAATATTGATTTAATAAATCAATTTGTTTTTAATTTGTAAAATTACTGAACTTAGTAATTTTGTAAGCAGACATTGTAACATTGTTAATGAATGAATTAATTAAAGGATTTTTTTTTATTAAAATGTGCTCTCATGGACGTAAATACGAGGACGGTTAATAAAATTTTGACAGCTTGGATGCAACTATTATATTAAAATAATATTTTTGATAATTCATAGAATGATGATAATTCATAGAATTATCAAAAATATTTTCCTAAAACAACGCGGCTGCTTCTAAACATAAGGCGTAGATTATCTGAAGCGAAGCGAAGTAGTATTAGCTTTTATTTTATCGTTACACCGTTTTAGAATTTTTCATTAAATAAAGCAATTATTTGTGCTTTATTTTTACCAATGAGAGAATAATACTCCATTCAAATTTTTACTCAAACTATAACAACAAGAAATTTTGTATTTTAAATATTTTAAAGGGTTCTGAATTTATTAATGATTAAACTGAATCAACAATTAGTTAACTGTCGACTTTGATTTTGTTTTATAATAATAATAATTTTAGTTCCAATACTAAAAAATATTCAGATTTGAAGACGCAGCGCATGTTATCCATAGCGACTGTGAATTTTGAAATCCTTATTTAATAAGATAATGTCTACTTGGCATCTACATTACTAAATCAAGTAGCATATCCAAAAGCCCTGTCTTAATAAGACTAATTCAAGAGGAGCAGTTGTATTGCCTTAGCAATACAATTAAGGTGAACCTCATCTGTACGTACAGGATTCAGAATTTAGATCCCTATTTCAAATGAGAGTGTTGGATTTATACTCATGTATGTATTTCAAAGTCAGCTATTCCTCAAGACACATAGTTCAGATACAGTGGCTCTGAGTTGGGTAGTTGGATTTTGGTGAATAGTAACTAAGTATCATAACTTACTCAAATTCAGCACTTTGTTATACACGTGATCAAAGTACAATCAACAGAGGTGAAGAGTTGTATAATTACAAAGTATCGGCTGTGAAGCCGATAAAACAAACCATAAAACAAATTAGTAATAAATTGCTTTCTAATTATTTACTGCTTCCTTTTTATTAGTCATCAATACAACTAAATTCTCCTTGTAATGTTTGTATCTTGTTTTTTTTTTATGTTAATAGCCAACAAACGAGCAGACGAGCCACCTGATGGTAAGTGGTCACCGTCGCCCATGGACATCAGCAAGACCAAAGGTATCACTGATGCGTTGTCGGCCAGGAAATGAGAAGAAGGTAAGAAAGAAAGAAAGTTTGATTTCAAAATTATGCCTTATAATTTGTATATATTGTGTCTTAGAATTACTATGGCTTAAAATATAAAGAAAGTGTATTTTTTTAACATTTTCAGTATATAGCAACTACGAGAAATTAATTAAAATATGTAAAATACATCAAGTAGAAATTCAACGCATAAGAAATTTTACTTAAGTTTAATTGGCGACCTAAAAGTCGAACTGCACAAAAGAAAAAGTTTTTAGCCCCTAAGGTTAATAACTACTGCGGCAGGCGAACAAGGCATTTTTTTGTCCCAACATTATAAAACGAAATACCTGATGTACACGACGAAACGGTATCTAAGATACAATTTAAATATATGCTTCGCAAACATTATTTATCTTGGTCTCCGTAAATTACATATACTTGACGAACTTATTAAAATGTGAATGTATTGGATCATCCACGAGAAGTGTATTTGTCAACTGCCAACAAACTGACATACAGTTTGGTAGAAAATGAATATGTGTAAAAATCTTGAGAATATATTATAATAAAAAATAAAATAAATTCCATCTTGCACTTTGATCAACGCACGCCATCAAAGTAAGCTCTTTGTTGCGAGTTGATATACACATTTTGACATATCGAATAAAATCCTTATATTTTTGTAATAAAATATAGAGAACGAAATTCAAAAATAGTGCAGCTATTTTCGGTAAAAGAATTTTGAATTGGATCGGTAACTAAACGAATTCACCCACTATACTTGGTTGAATTATTAAACGCAATAGACACTATACTTTAGCTCTAATTCAGTTAGTTTATTCAATATTTCCTTAAGAAGATAAATGAATGTATACACAAATATAATATAAATATTCCAGGTAAACACTAAAATATTATTAAAAATAAAATATATCATTAATAATAAATAACGACATTGGAGAGAGCCAGCGACATTGGAATATTAAATGTGCTTATAATGTAGTTAGTTGTCTTATAGCACATGCAATAAGGTAAGCATTAACTTATTTTATGAAAAAAAAAGACAGAATTTCCTTTATGTACCCCGAAATAATGTACTTTTCAAATACGGCAAATAATCAATGTACGGCAATTATTCGAAAGAATGTTTCAAATAGGTGCCGTAGTTCTGAAGATTACTCTCCGCATACACACAATTTCATATTTGAACCTCTCCTTTTAAATATTAGTTTAGATAAAACTATTTTTAAATTATTTTACCATTTCAATGGTACGTTATTCGGGATGGATATAGGCTATATATTATGTAAATATAATATTTTTTTAAGCCGGACAAAGTCGGGGCGGGCCGCTAGTATTATACCATAAAAATGAAGAAAAGTTCGATTTTTGTACAACAAATTGTAAAAAAAAGAGTAGCAGAGGAAGATTTAAAGATTAACGCAATCTTGAAAATTTGAGTAAGTACGTAGGTACTTTATTGTATACAACAACAATATACTTATACCGCAGAAATTGAGGCCCTTTCGTCATCATTGTAATTACAAATGGCCGACAGCACCCGTCCTTCATGTCCCCGGAAGTCTATCAATGGAGAAGTAAATTATCTATCTGTAATCTGAATGTAATTTTAAACATAATTATTACTCTGTTTATTAGTGACAGGAAAATCTTCTGAACTTGACCGATAAAAACTTAGTTTCGCTTTGGGAACCATCCTGACATTCAAAAAATCGTAGTTACTACAAACCAACTCACTGTTGATTGGTATACCAATATATGTGTGTGTTACACATACAGTGTGTTAGACGTAAGGACATTAAATTAAACTGTGGTTATAACTAGTCAATACGAATACTCTGCAACTAATTAAAAAAATTGCGAATGCGAAATTTAAAAATCGTAATTTTCGAACAAAGTTATTATAAAATTTGTCCTCACTAAAAGAAATACCATTTGTTATCAGCTGTTTGAGAATATCACTTACATGTTAACGTGAATCGCTACTATGCTGTGGGTGGGTGCAAGACTGAAGTGGGCGGAGCGTGACGATTTTTTTACGATGATAAACAACAACGAATAATAATCTTACTCAATTAATTCAATCATTTAAACATAATTTTAAAATTTTATAAATAGCTACATTTTAGACTGTATATGTAGGCTGAGAGGGAATTATATCTTCATAATCCTAAGTTCTTCTTATAATAACTTTTATATTATTTTTATTGACAACGTATTACACTTGAATTATAATAAGACTTTCAATATTATCATGACACAGTGTGTGCATCGGGTATCCGCCGTCGATCAAAAATACCGGTTGTCTTGTCGTGCGCCAGCTTTTAAAGGATGTCTAGGATGGCAATGGAGGAGGGTATATCCGTTCTTCGTGCTGCTTACGAACACAAGAGGGCGATGCTGTCACGGCCATATTGACATGCGCACGTCCTCGGGAGCGCATCTTCATTATACACACAATCAGACACAACAATCAGTTTGATCATTTTAGCCTTCAAATGAAGCCTTTTTTGTAAATCATTGTATCTGTTGGTAAAAACCGCAAGAAAATCCATGCAACATTGTTGGTACGTTTTACCATTTAAGGCTGCATTGAAATTTACTATAAGAGGGAATTTTGGCCAAGCATTAACTTAAAAAGTTCCTGAAATTTGGTACCAATCCTGGAAATATGTTTATTTTTCAGTAAAGATATTTATAACAAAGACCTCAAAGGCTTTTGAAAATAAGACATCAATCTTAACTTTAAATAACGACAAGGAAAATTGCGATGGAAAACTTTTTCCGTTTCGTCCCTCCGGTCATGGCCCTTTATCATAAATATGTCGTTATATCCGAATATACACATCCAAACACATGATTCCACTTTAATATCATCCCTCTGAGAATAAATATTTAAAGTAGTGAAGCCCTTAAAGATTCTCAACACCGTATCTAAGTATCACACAAGTAAGTACACTCTAAAAATTTGGGGAACTTAATTTTATTTTATTACTGAATTATGGTCCTCTTTTTCATACATAAAATAAGTTCATACATCATTCACACTTGATGGTAAGTTGTGATGAAATCTACGGTGTTCATCGCACTAACTTATCAAAGGCTATCCACTCTCCTCTTGACGACTCCCACATCATAAGTAGCCGGGAACACCGCGATCCAACTCTTAGTTTAACAAAACAATTGAAAATCTGTTTGAAATAATAATATAATAAATAATAATAATACAGTAATAAAATCCATCTTGTCCAATACTTAACAATAGTCAACAATTGTTTGTTACAGAAAGAATAGAAATGGGATGCCATTTTCTCTCTAAGTATATTTATCATTCTATTGTAATCCTTTTTTCTTTTTATCACTAGTTTCAAATGACCATAATCACTTCTTATTAAACCATCAGGGAAGCTTCCTAGTCGTTTTTCGGTTTACGATATATGAAAATATCTAACTATTACGATATACTGACTTACGGGCGCACTGACACATCAGACGCCGTCAATCTCATCCAATGCATGTTCTGAGTGCGACCCTTTTCTGTCCTGTTAGTACCTTCGCAATTGCTACATCGAACTATATAAATGTGTATAGTGTAAGTCTTATTTTATGTAACAAATTTTTTTGTAGAGGTATTACTTTTACTTTTTACCTTTTTTAAAGCACTCACACCTCCGCACTAGGATTCCCTGTGTTGCAGGTGGCATGAACAAACACAAATGTGACATCACAAACACCCATGACCCGAGAACAAACATTTTTCTGTCACATAAATGTCTGCCCCGGCGGGGGATCGAAATCAGGACCCCTCGCTCGGCAGGCAGGGTCACTACCAACTGGGCTATGGAGTCGTCTACTGTGACTGAATAAGTGTTTCTTATTCTTCTTCCTCTTCAAAATGTAGAATTCGCATGTATGCAAGTTTCCTCACATTATTTTCTAGTTGCTTCTGAAACTTGAAATCAAAGCGTACCTCCCGCCCGACCTCGACATTAAAACAAGTAGGTATACACATGGAATATCCTTAATGATTGAAGTTCTAGGCACAATCGTAGCTGAAGCAATACTATAATGATTTGACGACCCCATAGCCCAGTTGGTAATGAACCTGCTTGCCGAGCGAGGGGTCCTGATTTCGATCCCCCGCCGGGGCAGACATTTATGTGACAGATAAATATTTGTTCTCGGGTCATGGGTGTTTGTGATGTCATATATGTGTATGTCCACGCCACCCCCGACACAGGGCATCCTAATGCGGGGGGTGTGAGTGTGTAAAAGTTTATTTAATAAAAAAAACTACTACTGTACTGTACTGTCGCTCACGAAACCTCTTATAAAATGTAACATCCAAAAATATGAATTTCAGCATTCAGTCATCCATCCTACGGACAGTGCTAATATTCGTGGATCAGTCAAAAACTATTAATCAAATAAATTAAATAAATAATGATATGCCTAATTTTATAAATGCTCAGTATCAAGAGTAGTTGCTTATAAGAGAAATGTATAATGGGAAATGTTGTGAACAACAGTTTAATGTAATAGCGGCGACGAGTTTCCATCACCGTTAAACACGTTGTCACACCAAATTCTTCAAACACCATCTGGATACCTGGCGTTCGTCTACGATGAGGTTTACACGATACTTCTTGCCACATACAAGGAAACTAGAATGAACTACCACCAGCGGTATTCCCATGATGTATTGCGATATGGGGACCCTCAAGGAGCAGGTGTAACGCTTGCAATACCTTCTCGGCCGACAACGATTGGTGACGTCCCTGCTGCTATTAGTATATATAACTTACCATCAGGTGGCCTGTCTGCTCGTATGCCAACATATTAACAAATATAAATGAGATGATTTAAGATGGCGCTGAAAAATATTGACTGACTCGTCGATATTTCAAATACAGCGGCCAGGTTTACATATCAAATTTAATATGTAAGCTTTATTGTTCTTTATGAATATTGGCTCTGGCATCGTTTCTGAAACTGTCGCTCAAATGTTTCTTTGACGTAGAAAACTATGTTAGAATATTAAATTTTATAAAAATGTTACCACTGCATCAAGCAGTAATAAAAAGGTGATATGTGCGAAAGACAGAAATAATTATGCACGTACGTTAAAGCGAGTAACACAGCTGTGACTGCTCAAGTGCTCACAATGACAAGCCCCATTGTTACGCGCTCATTGTCGCTGTCATGTCACTCTATCCAATTATCGCCTCTTACACATATGTAGGTACTACTAAGCTTTCACAAGTTATAACCGCGTTTATTTATCTGATATGTCCTTATTTTAGGCGATGGTGTTTCTGTGTGCAACCGTGTGTTTTGATTTCCAACTCTGTTTTTTCTGTCTTTCTCACTTAACCAATATTCAGAAACCAATAAAAAATAATTATTACCCTGGTTTGAAATAACTTCAAGTATAGAACATACTCTATACTTTTACCTTAAATAACATTTTTTATTATTTTAAAACTGCTTGTCGCATGTGTGTAGTTGCCCATGCCATCTCTACTCTCTCTCTCTTTTTGTAGTACTTTAACAACAGAACACAATGGCATTGGAGTACATTGAATTTTATTATACCATAATTTTCTTTTCTACTAAGGCGTTTATATAACTGACTATTGAATATTTAATAATTAATTTTAGGTACTTATATACTTTATTAGTTAATGAAACAAAATTTCAAAACTGTTATAATAATACATAAATATGCCTATATAATATGTTAAGTGTTTTATTATTATTGTTATATGTTTTATTATTATTATTATATGTTATGCGTTAAGTATTTTAAAGTATATAGTAAAAAACATGTTCTTTAGGTATTTATATACGAGTAATTGATAGTTTGACTATTCGATAAACCCATTTCAACTCTTTGAATAATAAATCCATTATTTCATTACCTGTACCAGTAAATTTTATTTAAGTACCCTATTTGCTTCCACCATTACGTTAATTGGTTGGAAAATAAAGTGCTGCGTAGGTGAAAATTTTCTTAGAGTCGAAGCTCTAATATAGATATTTAAATATATACGTTATTAACAAACTCCCAAATTAAGGGCTCGTTAATATTATAGCTGTAAAGCTTCTTTCATTCGGAGTCAGTTTAAAATTATACTCAATTAAAATTATATTGACATTTGACCTGTACCTGTATGCCGTGAGAATTTTGACCTAATTACGTAATACATATAATAACAAATTTATTGCAGTATTTAATTAATGTAGTAATATATCTTAGATTTCGTGAATGTTGAATATAATTAGCATTCCACTAAATAGAAGTAAGGATGGAATTCATTTAAATTTTTTTTTTATTTCAAGTAATGAATCGAATTTCAAAATTTTAATTTGGACTTGATAAAATCCCATTATGTCAAACTTCCATTCAACCGATTCTAGATATTTTTTTTAATGTTAATAGCTGACAAACGAGCAGACGAGCCACCTAATGGTAAGTGGTCAACGTCATCCATGGATAACAGTAAGGCCAAAGGTATCACCGATGCGTTGTCGGCCAGGAAATGAGAAGAAGGTAAGAAAGAAAGTACTGGCTCTCAAGCCCCCAGCCGGAACACGACGAATCGTTTGGCGGCTGACTCAAGCAGGAGGGTGGTAGCTAGCCAGACAGGCTTCACGGAAATATAAGAATGCCACTATTAATATAAATGACTTCATAATAATACTGATGATATAATCCTTACGCGAAGCCCTACCACCCAGCAGGCTGGCTTCAGTCGCCTCTTACGACACCCTTTTCTACCAGCATGGGATTGGGGGGAGTATTCTGGGGAGTATTCAATATGGTCAATAAGGAGATACATGCTATTTTAATGCTTCTGAGGAGACTTTAATCAAATTTGAGCGCTTGCAAAACTTATGTCTAAGATTCATTTTTGGTCTACGTAAATTTCATCGCGTCTATTAGTTTCACAAGAATCTCTAGTGGCTTCCAATACACGTGTACTATGTCTCCGGTATAACATTTACAATAATCCAAGTTCTCCTTTATATTTTCGGAAGCGCTTTTCCTATTGTCCCTCGTTTGCTTCTTACTGGTCTCATGTTAAATACCTCCTAAAATAATATACAAAGTAATAATTCACAAGACTGCCTACTATTTTCATTCCTTTTCTATTCATGTCGACAGTTTGTGGAAATGTTTGCTCCCTAATCCTATCCACTTTTAAAGCCAAGATCAAACAGCTTTATTTATTGTTTGTGAGATTTCTTTTTCTTTTCATGTCTGATATTGTTATAATATATGCATACATATTTATATTTATGTATATATAAGTATATTTTTATATTCATCCTTGTAGTTTTTTCCTTTTTTTGTTATATTTCATAATTATTGTTTACGCTAAATCTGTCTCTCACATCTCTTGTACCATACCAGGTATACTGGAAGAGATTTCATTTTGAAATAATTAATAACTTTGTGTTAATTTTGTGTGAAAATTTGTGTGTATTTTAAGTAAAATAAAATAAAAAATTTAAACTCAATATCCACCTTCCAATTTATCGGATATTTTATGTTTGATTTAAAAAAAATATTTAAACATCTTTTCTATAATTTTCATAATGATAATCTATACATATTTAAAAAAATTCTAACTGACCCCTTTCTGTATATGAGGAATATTTATTAGGGGCCTTTATTAACGCAATAGAACCCAAAACAATAGTTGTTAGAATTGTTGTCTGTTTATCTGTGCGTTTGTGCGCACTTATCTCAGAAACGGCAGAACCGATTCCCTTATGGATTTCACTAATTTGAATTGCAGTAAGTATAATTTAAAATTAAATTTTAAATTTCAATATTATATATAAATATCAATAATTCATTTCAATTCAATCTGTCTATGAATAAAAAAGTTATAAATTAAACGAAGCGAGGGCGATTTACTAGTGCATAATACAATCCTGTGTAGTTCCAAATTAATTATCGAAAAAAATTGGTATGCTTTCTGTTATTTATTTATTATCACACAAAATATTTAAGATGTCTTCTAAATGCCACCTAGAATGTCCTTTAAAGAAGGTCCAGATCGAGTTAAAAAAAAATTAAATGTGCCTGCAACGAAACTCCTAAAAATGTTTATTTTAAATTTTTATTTATTTGGTTTTTAAACCAAAAAAATCATTACGGCGCGGTTTATACATATACATGAGAAGGAGTATTTTTACATCGTCGTAAATAATATAGGTAAGTATATTTACACTTGTACTTGGACTATAATTCATTAATAATGTGCTTAGAAATCCATTTATTCATTTGTAATATCTCTCGGGATACTTATTAATTTATTCTTAAGGGCCTGTATCTATGTATGTTTTCTGTGTAAGAGAATAATTAACATCACTCAATTTGTTGAGATGTGTGATCTCATAAAGACATTACATTAAAGCTTTTAATGTAACTAATGCTTGACTAATCTAGTAAATAATATATCAGTGTGTCTGTCAAATAAACGATTCACTCTTTTCTTGAAAAAGTAAAATATTTTATAAAAATCTCAGAGCATTTGAAATTATTTTTTATACAGAATAAATACTATAAAATTGAATCCACAGTAGCATAGTTACAAAGCTTAACTCCGTAATAAATAACAAATTGGGAGTCTAAAATAAAAATAAAAAAATATAATAACAGGTAGTGTGTATTCGCTTATTCTACTTACTTGTAAATTTTATTTGTGCATTTAATAAAACTAAAAAAAATTGAGAACTATCAAAAACTCACTTACCTCTCTTAATTACTCTCAATTTTGCACGAATATAAAGAACGCTTCTCAATATAAGACCCGTAACTGCTGCAACCGCTTGTTTACACTATTGAGAGAAGAGTTCCGAAGCGATGCTTGTGCGGGCGTTGCTATGGATGGATGGATATTATGGGATGATAAGTGAATTTTCGTCCGTTGGAAAGAGAAGCTTACTCAACCGAGATTGAATGACTCTTTCGAGTACTTTCCCCATAGTCTTGAGGAGACTGATGGGCCGGTGATTTGACGGAATATTAACCCGGCGTGAATTAGGTGAGAAATTGTAACACCAGCTATGAGGTGGGTATGACATACCCAAAGTTTTGATGTTATTATTTTTTTTATATAATTGTGTAATATATATTTTTATTGAATTTATAGTAATAATCGGATTTATTCGACAAGGTAATTAAAAAGATTTGCTTTAAATACAAAAACTTTTATTTATATTCAAAATTAAAATGTTTCTAAATTTTCTAAGAAAACAATCAAAGTTGCGGTAGTTTGACAACTTTTCGCATAAAAATCTAACAAAATTCCAAATTCTTTTTAAATTAACAAAATAACAATATCTTCTTACAATTATAACTAAAAAACCAACTGAAAAGACATTTGAGATCATGTAACATAGCGTTAAATTTATACCTACAAATCACTGCAATCTCCGCACACAAAATTTGCATGTTCCATACATATGGGCTTTTCACATTTTGAACAGCAATATTTTGTTTTTCTGTCTCTATTTTTAGTACAGTCAGCACATCTTTCATCTTTACTAGCCATTTTTTTGGGAACTGATGATGAAGGTTCCTCTATATAATCAGCAATCCTTTTTCGGGTGTCCCTTGGAAGCCGAACATTTTGTTGTCTCTTGCGAAGACTATCTTTTATTAGGTCCAAACCTAAATTTCGAATATAATCACGCCGTTTCATGCATTTTTTGCCATCTGTGTTATTTTCTCTATAGATTATGATACCATTTATAGCAGCCATATTGAGTATACCATAAAAAATTGTCATCGGCCACCGTTTGCTGTTGCGTGATACATCGTAAGTTGCACTCAGTTCGTCTGCGACATCGACTCCGCCTTTGGTTTTATTGTAAAAAGGGTTTTTTTTGTCACCTGTAGATTCGTCTATATTTTTGTCATGGTGTAAAGTTGACATAACCAGCACAACCTTATTTGTTTTTGGTACATAGCATACCAAAGTAATGTCGTTCTGAAACCCAAAGCGAGAACTAAATATTTACTTCTGTTCCCTTTTTGAAAATCTCAGGTATACTTGTCTTGTTTTTACGGACTGTGCCCACAGAAGTCAATGAATGTTGTTTCAAACGATGTATCATAAGCGGATAACTAGTAAACCAATTATCGAACGTCACATTTCTGTTGGTTTTTGTTATTGGTTCCACTAAACGGTTCACGATATCAAAGGCTTTGTTACTTAGTTGGAAGGGCCCTGGTGGTTGTTTCCCTGCGTATACTTCTAGATTGAGAATGTAAAACTTTTCCGCATCTACAAGAGCATGAATTTTGATGCCATATTTGGCGAGCTTGTTAGGAATGTATACGCGGAAAGGACATCGCCCACGAAACGATAATAACATTTCATCAATGGTAAGGTTCACGGAAGGCACATAATGTTCTCGAATATTATCCACAAAATTATTTATAATATCCCTTATTGCAGCTAGATTGTCAGTCTTCTTTCTCTCGTCTCGGGTGTTTTTATCATCGAACCTCAAACTATTTTGGAGGAAGTAAAACCTCTGCAGAGACATTGTAGTGCGAAAGATTTCAACTCCTGTACCATCAGTACGCCATAAATCATTTAGATTTTGTCTATTTGAGCGATTCAAACCAGCTATATACAAAAGACCTATGTAAGCCTTCAACTCCTCCAACGTAACATTTGTCATATGATACTGTTCTTTATTTTCTGGACAGCTTTTCCTCTTATTATTTATTTCAATATTTGTATATGTAAGTATGGTATTCAAGATACTGTTTGTAATAAAGAGACTCCAAGTTTCTATTTCTGTTCTGGCAAGTTTTGTATCACCTTTGACGCCTGGAGGATTAGTGATAATATTCTCTGCCCTAATCCGAACGCTTTGTCTAGGACAATCTTTTGACCATCTGGAACCATCTTTGGATGTATAAAAAGTTCCACATACCTCAGACGACTGACTAGTATCAGCAGGCAAAGACTCTGGCTCTTCTGAAAAATCTAAAATACACTCTTGCTTTGAATCACTTTCTTCACTTCTCTGAGAAACGTGATCTATTTCTTCTTCGCTCTCGGAATCACAGGAACTGGCACTCGAACAGTTTTCTAACAATTCTAAAATCCGACGTTCGTTTTCTTCATAAGACATGTTGATAAATCTAAAAAAGAATTACAAAATACTATAAATAACAATAAAAATTAAACTTATTTTCAACTAAAATATGTAACACCGACTACGAGGTCGGGTATGATGTACCCCGGCAATGTTTGCGCTCGTGTATCTCCAGTCGTCGCCGGCACAACACTGAACCCGATGCAGTACCTTGCCCCCCTCACCCTTACCTCCAGCTATTGAAATGGTGAGACTAGCATAGCAACAATAACATCAAATAATTTGTGTTTTAAAACTTCGTGGGTATGATATACCCCACCTCACGCACGCCGGGTTAAGAGGTTTCCCTGGTTTGGTAATATTATAACGATTGCTTCTTTCTAAGCAGATGGGAAGAAACAATCGTTATAGGAATTCCATATGCAAGCAGGCGTTGAAAATAAGAACTAAGAGAGAGATAACCTGCTCGGGGAAGTGTTTGAGAGCGACGTTAGAAATACCGTCGGCTTCTGGGGCTTTGCGAAGTTTCAATCCATGGATGATGGACTGGACTTCGATAACGGAAACTACGATGGGATCAAAGGTGATAGGAAGTTAGTTCTTTTTACGGACCTCATCCTCCACCGATTCGATATATGAGAGGGCACACGGTTGTGTAGTGGGTAGTTTATCAGCGTTTTCGAAGGCGATACTGCCATCGGGACGAGATAGAGGGGGAATGTGGGGTTTAGCGCTTACTCGGAAGGCTCTCGCCACCTTGTAGAACGCTTGATGAGAAGGAGTGATTCCCTCCATGAGATTGTCCATGTTGCCCGGCAATTGGAATATAATGTTAGAATTGTTATTTCGTTAAAAGTGTAATATACAAAGTTACGATTGCTGTACTGCAATTAATTTCTTGTATTAAAAAAAACAACCAATGAATAAGTACCGCTTTTAGGTGTACATGCAATTTGTAAATGTGGTTTGGGGTTGCCTAAAGCGAAGCGACGACAAGGTACTGAAATTAAAATGAAACCCTCGTTATTTTTGGCAATAACAAAATTAATATATATGATTAAAATTAAGCAATTTGAACCAACAAAACATTTATGATGTATGATAAGCACATTGCTATTGGTAAATTTGTATTTTGCACATACGAGGAAAATCCAATTAGTGAACATAAACGGCTAGAGCAGCAACCAAAGATCGTTTATCAAATGTTCGACGAAAGACCCAGCATTTTTGCAGAATTTTAGCAAGAAATAACGTATTACACTAGGGAAGTTCAATTCGTTTACTCATTTCCGAGAACACGCGATAAATTAAAGCTTAAAAATAACAGCTATGTTAATCCTTATGTTCTTTATATTATAATAATTGTTTTAAAAGCATTCAATAAAAATACAAAAACGAACTGAAATTAATAATTAGTTACTGGAAGAAGAAATTTGAAATTAGACACACGATTACCGAGCCAAATGATTCAATGAAGGTTTACTAAAACTGACCGAATATAATTTAATATTTGAAATTATTTCGGTGTCAAAATTACACGTTTATGTAAAACCATTGTGAAGTTATGTAATCTGTCAAATAGAACGCCTCATAACATTATATACGAATATGTACTCGTAGTATATATAGAATTAAAATACATATTAAAAGCTAATATTGAAAATATATCAAAACGACTATTCTCCCGTCTCTCTTAAAGAAACTACTTATTATAGTTAAATAACTTATAGAATAAGATGTATAAAAATCGTAAAACTTTAAATTTCCAATGAAAATGGGCAATATTTCTGGGAGAATTTCACATTTTAGTATACTGAAATGTCATGACTGCATCACACAATGTCTCATGTGTACTTCTTATAAAAATATTTTTCCAAATGTCTTTGTTGCCATGACTATTGAACAAAATAATATTAAATATCTTTCTATTACAGCTGTACCTATATTATACTCACATAAATATAATTGCGTAAATATTAAAAAAGAAAACGGTTATCGTCAAAATTATTGTCAACCATAACTCCGTATGTTTAATAATGAATGTAGATACATCTATTCATACCCTTTCTAAGATATATGAAATAGACTATATAAATAGATATAAATAGAGATAAAAATAGAGAATAAGAGAGATATAAATAGAGAATATATTCTACATCTATACATAAAAAAATCTAATTGGAAAGGATAAAACCGCTGTGGCTTATTTTTAATCAACCTAGCATTTTCGGGGAATTCAATGTTCTTCTGGTCAATGAGAATTTTTTGTTATTTTTAATACATTATTCACCTCACGACGACGTTTTAAGGTTTAACTATCTAAATAAAAATTTTGTTGCTGCCGGTTTGTGACTTTTGCTTCAGAGTCTAGATACATGTTTTAGTTGGATCTGTATTGGTAATTTTATCAAGTAATTGGATATAAATTAGATATGCCCAAATGTGCAGTTTAGTTTTTATCAAAAGTTTTAAAAAGAATATTCTGTCACAAATAATGCATTATTTATTACTGTGGTAATATAAATTAAATCAATCACGAAAGTGAACCAAGTGAATTTAAATCATTATGGTAGATTTTTTAAAATAAATATTAGATAATCAAAACTCTATCTGGTTTATTTTACCTGGTTTATTTTTGTTGAATTGTCTATTAGAAGTTAAAATTGCTTATGTAAGGCATAATACTTTAAGCCATTTTTTTTAATAACTCATTTAATTCAATGAACCAAAATCATCTGGATCTTATATAAGTTATAAAGTTATACTAAAGCTTTGTGGATCATTATAGCAGAATTATTATATACATGTTTCTAATTTGTGGCTCAGTTCATAAATGCATTTTATGATGCCAGATGTGAATAATTGTTGAGCAGTTTTCCTGCGTAGAAATAGATAAAATTTTGATCATTTTGGCTAACTCTATTCTGATTGATTGGATCTACCAGATTTTGGCATAACTGGGTCTAATTATTGTTACGTTTCTTAATATGTTTCTTGTAAACATATGGAATTTCCAAAAGAAAACACAGTGTTATTTCGTAGTGTCAATGTAGTATAATTTTAACAGCACAGTACACTTTCGATACATACATAACGTGGAATGAATAATCAACAAATGTGAGGTAGTTATTTACAATCTATACTAATAAATAAAATTGCAGTGTCTGTTTGTAATATTAAAATAACCACTTTTACTGCATGCATAAGAATGTATATACGGTACATATACCAAAATAACATTTTTTGCAATTTTTGTCTGTCTGTTTGTTCCAGCTATTCTCAGAAACGGCTGGACCGATTTTGACGGGACTTTCACTGGCAGCTAGCTGATGTAATAAGGAGTAATTACTAAATACTAAATACTAAATAACTTTTTTATTAAATAAATAAATAATAATAAATAAACGTTTACACACTCACACCCCCGCACTAGGATTCCCTGTGTTGCGGGTGGCATGGACATACACAATTATCACATCACAAACACCCATGACCCTAGAACAAACATGTATCTGTCACATAAATATCTGCCCCGTCCGGGAATCGAACCCGGGACTCCACGCTTGGCAGGCAGGGTCACTACTAACTGGGCTACGGGGTCGAATGAATGAATGGAGGAATTCGCGGGCACAGCTAGTATAAAATAAAAAGAAAGTACCTTGCGCCTGATATATTGTTCGAGCAATGAGTACGCCTAGAGTATATTGCTTTAATAATAATAAACTACTATATTATAGAGATAATTTAGATACAATTTTAGCTTAAAACGCGTAGAAAAAGCTGAAAATCTAGCGTTCATTAGACTAAGTCCAGTTACGACCTGACTGATGCTTGTTCAGGCCCGCCTCCACTAAGGATTACGCAAATTGCTTGCTCTATCATTAACGTTTTTCGCTTCAGGAAATCAGTTTAGCAATGTTTGTAAGAGCTTACCAGCGATTAATTTAACTTAATTCCTTAGACAGGTAGTAAATAAACATTACATACTCCATATCCTCAAGACTGTCTCCATAGCACAGAAATTTTGTAAGGTTAATGCAAATTGAAAATATGCGTTGGCCGAATGTGCCTTACAAGTAAAGTGACCTTTTCGAAACGGTAGTAGAATAAAAAATTTCGTTCATAAGTGTATTTACAAAATACCTAAATGGTTAAATGTTTTTGAATTTGAATCAGTAGAATTTTAACTAGTAAATTAACTGTATTGTATATTTTCAAGTTATAGCCTTAGTTACAAACTTTTTACCTTAGCCATTTAATCTAAATCCAAAAGAAATTCAAGAATTCTAATGACTTTAAAGGAAATTCTAGAAAAACATTGTCTAGCTACGCGGTTTATGTGGTCTGACCCCAGCGTATGAGCTACCAAAGTATATTGTTACGAATTTCATTTCTTTGAAGAAGCTTCGATTGCATGCCGCAAGGTACTTGAAAGCACGATACACTACAAGTGGGGAATCCTGCGTGCATCTACATTCTGGGAAGTTCTTTGTGAAACATTATCTTTGTTATCATATTTTATTCATAGAATAGTACGTAATACGTATAAAAATACTTAAGGTAATTATTAAATACAACTAGCATTGTAAATACAGATTTGAAACTAGAAAAAAAATTTTCATTAATATTACTTAAATTGCTTCAGTGAAGAAAAAAATTGTGAGGAAATCTTTAATTTTTTTTTGTTTGTTTTTTTTTTGAGGAAAATATATGTTTTTGTCAGAATATTTTTTTTTTTTATTTATTTCTTAAATCGATGAAAATACACTGGTAATTCATAAATAATACCCACAAAAAAACGTTATTAGGTACAAGCACTTGTGAGCTAACACTATTATGTGTTTTACAATTAGCTACTTACCTACTTATTTGTTAAGTATTACATGTTGTTGATTTTGTAAACAAATCTTATTTTGTGAAGAGAGGGTAGATTAACTCCCATTACAAGATGATTGACGCTGATCGCTGGCTAGTATCAAAGTACCCCCAACATTTCGTAAAGACATGAGGAACTGCACATATACAGGTTGAATCAGTTCAGTAATCCTACTGATTACTGATTTTCATCAAGATTAAATAAGGTAAGAAAATGTTTTATTTAATTTATTTAGGTAAAAACATGCGCTTGTATATGCCTATTATAACACACACACATACACACATGTATGCACACACAGAAACACAGACAGACATACACATAAGACAGTCACAAGAATATTATACATATATAGACGTATTATACAGGTATAATTATATATATTATGAGTTATAAAAATATATTTTTTTTATTTTAAGTTTATAGTTTTTATCATCGATTTTTTTAATTGTTTCATGATGTATTTCATTTATTAATCTTGGTATTAAGTATTTATTAGTCCTGGCTCCATAATAATTACGAATTATAGGAACACAGTTTATTTTGCACAAGTTTTCTAGTCATTTTAGTGTGTGAGATTTTAATTTTAATTTCTTCATTATTATATTGTTCTTGCAATAGCAACATGTTTATTTTCTTATGTACCGGTAAAATGTTACAATATTTAAATATTTCTAAGCTTTCGTTAAATGACATTTTGATTTTATTTAGGTAGTATTATTTTAAGTAATCGCAACTGTAAGCTGTAAATTTTATCTAAATAGGTTTTAAACGTTCTGCCGTAAATTTGTTTTTCTAGTTGTCACCAGTGCTGTCCATCCGTGTTAATAAGATAAGAATCAAATTAATTTAATCATAAAATGTCGCGAATAAGTTATTGTTTGTTTGTTTTGTCCATTGACGTGTCGTCGTTCGAGATGGAAGCACGGTTCCAGCGTTTTACTGCCTTTCTGACACTGTAACCGAAACATTTCACGTTTGATTCCAGAAAGGCGGTAACTGCCAGAGGGGTTATAGAATCTTAATCGAATAAGCACTGTCGGAATTAAACGAGGTAGAATAGTGTCCGGCGACCCCCAACAGCAATGCTCTACGCCTCATCGATTGTTGAAAAGAGTAGTCCAAGAGTAGATGTAAAATTATCTTGAGGATGGATGAAGCATCTTATGTTAAAAAATATGTTCACAAAATTGCCGTTGCTGTATTGTACGATTCTTTTAAGTTAAAGCGTTAAAAATGCCTCGTCCATTTGTTCGACTTTCACTACTTCATTATAGTACAGATTTTGACATAACACGAAGTATGTCTACTGCGCAAGTATTAAAAAAATCATCATTAACCATGCTATTCATTAGTAACTAAGAAACACGATCCATTTCTCCGAATATCGATAGGTCGCGTGCCCACTCGTGTTGCAGGACGTGTTTTTGCGTGCATCTCGTGTTAATTTCCCTGGAGCAGTCGATTGTGTCGCGTTATCAATCAATGTCACTCGTGTAGATGATTACTTACCGCTCGGGTGTACTTACATGTATCGAGGAGGGGAGAATAAGGCTTTTGGTATCGATGTTGGATGTAGAGGAATTTGCGGTAAGTAAAGTTCAGGAACTCAAACTTAACGAAAGACCTTTAACGATAATTTTTTTTTTAATATTGAATGGAAAGAAAATGTTTATTCGCTTCGAATAGTTACGAAAGCGCCGCCTAATTGTTTCGTAGTTGTGTAATTTGATGTAATGTAGGTCAACCAGCATTTAATTTAGTCTTTAGATATTTTGTGAGAAACTAAGCCTCATTTAAAAACGTCATCTCAAAGAGTAATTGTTTCAGCAATTTTTAAACAGTCGTAATAGCAATTTTTTCTTACAAATATTCTATCTATCTATATATATATATATATATATAGTAAAATAAAAACTAATACGTATTAAGCGCATTTATTAACGCAATAGAACTAAAAACAATAGTTGTTAGAATTTTTGCCTGGATGTCTGTTTGGCTGTCGTTTGTTCGCAGAAATCTCAGAAACAGCTTAACCGATTTTGTTGTGGTTGTCACTAGTGTATTGCAGTAAGCATTACTTAATACTTAGTTTGTTTCAATGCAATCCGTTCACAAATAAAAAAGTTATGAATTAATATATGAATTTCTAATTTAAAGAACGAGAAAAACCCACAAAAATGTAGATGCTATCTTTAAGCGTAAGGTAGTTTTTCCGAAGCGAAGTGAGGGCATTTAGTAGTACACAATAGATATAGAATTTATAGAACGAGAAAAACTGTGATAGAAAAATGAAATTTGTTAAATACCTGATAAAAATGAATACCAGGAATAATGTTTTAGACGCAAGTGCTATTTCTAAATAAGGCGTAAATTTTCTATATCAAAGTGATGTTGGTTTAATAATATTTTCATTATAAGCAGTACCTATTAATATCCTCTTTATTGTAACCGTGACATTAATTGCATCTCGTTCTTTGGTATATCCATGCGTATTTCCTTCACGAATTCGTTTTACTTTCTTAGAGAAAATTCCATTACTGTCAGTCTATCAATCAACGTCGCGTCCTGGAGAAATAGGGTTCTTTTCAAGTTTGTATGATCACAGACTAAACTTATCTGTTACGTGACATTAGTTTTAAATACCAAAAGTTACACTATTGAACACTTCAACTTAAAGCAGGAGTAATGCAAAACAAATAATTAAAATAACCTCATATTGAACATAGATGCCGCGTAATATATACAAGAAATATTCAACTAAATAAGAGAATTCATAATTCAGAAGTCGGGTAAAAAGACGATCACGCGATCATGTACCTGATTTTCTGGATGTACATAATTAATAAGACTTAATTCATGGGTGACGTCTCAGTATCCTAAAAAAGTTTTTAGCCGCAAATGACTGCTTCCACTATAGTGAATAATAATAAAATTAAAATGCAATAAAGGAAGTCAAAGACCATTAAACATACTATTAAGGCCGCGTTGTATTTTAGCTGACTCGAAGGTTATGGAAATGAAAATGTTTCCTTTTCCGACGTCTCCTAAAAAAATAAAATGCTGGGCATAAGTCATTTGGAAGATTAAACACATCGTTTGAATATAGAACGTACATATTTTTCCCTGTATTTTTCGTCTCGCATCGTAATGTTTAGGGAGCACAGAGAATTCACAGTGTACTGAAACATTTAACTGTGACATAAATGTCTGATCTGATCGAGATCCAACCCAGGGATCCTCGCTCGGGAGGCATAGCGACTACCAATTTGATCTACGGGGTCGTCAAATAAATATATAATGCAGCGCTAATGTTACTTCAGGAAGGTGTATTCTTAAAGTGTAGTGGAGCGAGGTGGAGAAGAGCGGAGTAGAAATTTCAAGCATTGAATAACTTTTATAAAAAAAAAAACTAACAACGAGGTTGAACATCACGAGCGTTTTGAAGTGACCGGTCCATTTATAGAGTTCTACCCGCTGAACTTCATGTTTTAATAAATACTACAGCGAACCGGTGCATATAAAACACTTTCAGCATGTCAACACGATGAATCCTTTAATCCTTTGCTCAGTGATCCGCCACAGTCCCGACAAAATCATAAATGCACACTATTTGCGTCCCTTGCCCATGGGTAACACATCGCACCCTTAGAATGAAATGGACTTAATTCAAAAATTGCAATTTATGGGAAATGACCAAGAAAGTTTTAAAAAATGTATGTCTTGAGTAAATTTAAAGAGACTGATGTATGAGGTTTTCCCATTTTCCCTTTCTCACTCATAATTTCGGGCTCTTTTTCACCATGGGGTTTTAGAGTAGGCTTTTTTAAATAAATTTATAGTAAAATCTGGAATTTCAGGAGTTTTGAGTTGAATCACATCCATTATAAAGGTGCGACATGTACTTCATCGTAATTGTAATTACAATGTCACTGTCATATTCGTGACAAGCAAGAACCATGGTTAGCCAAGAACTTCGAAATATTTGCTCCATTGTTCTTGAGTCGTGGGTATTTGTGATGTCATATTTGTGTATGTTAAAGCCACCCGCAACACAGAAAATCTTAGCCCAGGGGTGTGAGTGTGTAACAGTAAAATCAATTAGTCATTTTAATTTTATTAATTCACTAATTCAATTATTTTACATTCTAGGTATGCTTGGCGTCTACTGACTCGCGGCTCACTAACGATCACAGGTCTCTCTTCTTAATTAATGAAGCCTAGGCGTACTCCACCTTGCTCCAGTATGGATTGTTGATGGAGTTAATGGTCAACACAAGTATCGGAAGTTCATATATCGTACAAAGGTCTCCGGTGTGGCCTAACGACTGCTTTCTTACAATAACTACAGTAACCGACGGCCTAACGTGCTTTTCAAAGCATAGAAACGCTTATGACATTGTGGCACTAGCGATCACCGATTCATCTATCGACCGCGCTCGCAGTTCCTTTATTTGGTAGATCACTTAAAATTATACCTACTTATGAAACACATAATATTCACTCTCATGAATAGTTACGCGATTGAACGTAACAAAAAATTTATCAGCATTACATTACCCTTATAGTGCGCCTAAAGGAGTTCCAGTTCAAAATATAGATGTGGAAGAATGATTTAGTGATCAACTTTAGAGAGTCAACGTTGAAATCTCTATAAAAAGTCATCAGTAACTTGTGTTCGTCGTCGCCATATTAGTGATCTCGCAAAAATTATACCTAAGAAACACCAAAATCCCATTAAGGCATATTTTAAAACATAGATATTTATGTGCAGGATTCGCAAAAATATGTTAATGAAGCACCTAAAACCCTCATCTGTCGTAGAAATGATTCAAGGTACAAAATGAAAGCGAGTGGGAATCGAAACATCGATTAAGGGCAAGTACATGCTTACTTTAGAAATCATACGATCGTCTTGCATCCTAAGTTAGAACAAGCTTTCTCGAATTTCTGTCATAGTTTTAGATTCTAGAAATGTACTTCAAACTATTTCTTTCGCGGAGTTATAAGGGTTACGATAAGCTTAAGAATTTTTGGGATCCGTCTAATTATATCTTCCAAATGAACTTGAGCCAGTTTTGACCTAAAATATTATTATTATGATGATCACTTTCTATTTCTTAAAACTCCATAGATACAATTATATCGGTCATATTATGCAACGGTATTAAAAATAACGGGAATTAAATTAAGTGCTCTGTTCTCTTCAAATAAAATTTTCCATATATCTGTTTACACTGTGGAGAACCTATATCAAAACGTATCCCGGAACACGTTGCTGATTTATGTGGTGAATTCCGCAACCATAGTCACTGTTAATAAATCTGAGCTTACTTGTTGCGGTTCAGAATTAGCTGAATTTCATCGTCATTTCTATCGTTTTCGTTTCTGGACCGTATAGGAATCTAAACTGTAATTTTAAATATAATATTTTATTGAAGCTATTTTTTATCTTTTATTTTAAACCATCATGCAGGCTGATAACTATAGTCCTACATGTGTGTTACTAAGCCTTAAGCACCTACTTGATCCTTGTGATCGACCTTTAATAGATGTACGGTGTAATGCTCTCGATGGGGCACAAATGTGTCCAACTACTACTACTCCTGAGAATTGAAATAAATGAAGTAAGGTTGTTTCTAAGTATCGGAAGCGTTGTTTCAGTATCAAAATTATCGTAAATTGTTTCCTCCGCTCTTTAACACTGTGAACAAAACACTTTAAGAATATTTTACGACTATATTTTAGAAAAGATTGGCATCCAGACAGAGGCCTAATAAACATCGATAGCAACAACCAACGCCATTGCTTCGTCTGTAAGTCACCAGAGTGCACCACGAGTAGAAGAAGCTTGCCTGGGCTAAAAGACGAAATTCTCTATTTCTCTTTGATAAGAGTAATAAATTCCATCCAAGAATAACAAATTACACTCGTAATACCAATTAATATTCTTGTATTAATTGTACCAGATAAGAGATAACACATTTACATTTAATTGGAATTGCTGATGAGTAGCCCATTCATCCAATAGGTGTATTATCTGAGTTATTAGTCAAAAGCAAAATTTAGATACATTTCATAGTAGATTCCAAGTTTATCTGGATAAACAACTATCTGGATAATATTGTGACAACTTTTTTTTAAATGGACACCTATGCCCTTCTATATGAAACATCAATCAATTTAAATGCAGTTCATATTTGTATATTATCCTTGTTTATTGCTGAATTTAGTCTCGAAAAAATTGTTAGTTACATTCGTCAAATATAACTGATATTAAATGTAAATTGCTAAAACTTATACAATTATACGTATTAGAAAAAAGTTACCTGAAACTCCTTACATTTATGAATATAAAAAAAACCTTCATACGTCAAACATTGTGTCCAATATTTTCCGTGTATTTGGAATACACGTAAATCTAGATAGGCAATGGTTTCAAAAATACTTTTTTGAATCATAATTTTTTTTTCAATGAAGAAAAACAAATCAACATCATTAATATTTACCCGCAATTTTATTTTACTTATTGCAAGTTAAAGTTGGACCTGATGACAACCAGCCACACATACCTTCGATGGTAAATCTCTGACTCGACGTCATTCACGTTACAATTTTCGTTTACATTCTTCTAGCTATGCGAAAATCTTATTTTTTCTTTGTACTCTTTATATTTTTTGTATTAAGGCTAGCGTTGTGTTTAAACTTGAAGAAAAAGCTAAATCGCCAAGAAGTAATTGTAAAATATAATAATCTAAAACTTCATCGTCTCTGAACATAAGATGAGATCGTAAAAATAAAGAAGATCGTAAGAAGAAAGGAAGTAAAAAGAAACACTTGCATTGTATATTTTAACAATATGTATAAATTAAAACTACCCTAAACAATAAAAAATAAATGCGGATTGTAATTCTTATCCAAACAAGAAATTTAACGCTAATATAGAGAACCGGTAAGTAAGTTAAAAAGGGAACTTTGAAAATTTCCTCTCAATTATCGAGGAATTGATGAGATTTCCGCATCTAACGGAGCATGAAGTCCATCGCAATGCCAATCGGGTTTTGTAGGCCCGCCCCTACTAGTAATTAGTATACGAATTTTCATATAGAACCCTTTAAAACTCCCCTATACGAAACAGTTCAAGCTAATTTCAGCTATAAAATACTCAAATCAAATGACAAAGTAAGCCGAAATTTGCTTGTAAAGAGAACAAAATCTCTTTATGTTTATGTTAAATAGAAAAATAGGTCGTTTCGTTTTACTTAATATCGTATATCTGTTGTTTGTTTACTTACCACCATTAAAAAAATTATGTAAAAAATTTAAATTAGATTAAGTATTTACATTCTTTCACTAATTTGATTTATGTGGATAAGACTTCCTTTTACGGTTTTTGTATAACCGCATTGTTTGCTGGTGCCATCTCCTTAGTTTTTGAAGCAGATAAGAGAAAACAATGTTTTAACGGTGTAAGTAATACTGTTTAAAGTACATTAAAAATATCTCTGATAGGTTTCTTTAGAACACTGTCTAATGAGTACAATATTAATAAGAACTCAGAATAACTAATTGATTGTACCTAATTTCAGACTTAGCAAAACTGATGGCTATTTTATGGGTAGACGTTTAAATATTTATAATAAAATTCCGTTAAAATTGACAGAAAATCTATAGTCCATTAAAAAACTCACGTAAAAACAGTTCTTATGCAGAAATGTTATTACAAAATAGATGATTATTTTAAGGATAACACTGCTTGGACATGAGTTTAATATAAAGCCATAAATGCGTATTGTAACTGTAAGTAGAAAAAAAAATCTCCTTGGAAATTTCTTGCCACTTCTTTCGGGAACACTTACGGTCATGATATCAATGATGCGTTGTCGACTAGGACATGAGGAAAAAGGAAGAAAAAAAGTACTGGTTCTCAAGCCTACAGTCGGACTATGAGTAATTTGGCAGCTAACTCAAGCATGAGTCACATAAAGAATTATAAATAATTATATAATAACAATTATGATAATAAAATATTATTAATGACTTAATAATAATATTGATAATATAATCCTTACGCGATACCCTATCACCAAGCAGCCTGGTTTGACTTTCGAAAAGTGTGTGTAAAAACTAACTTCGAATAAACATTATTTCAATTTCCTATAATTGGCTCCATGATGCAAGCATTACACCAAGTCATGCAAGATCCTCTTTATATGATACTATATTATAATAATCTTTATACTTGGAACAACGAACAATGGCTTCCAAAATATTACAGAATAATTATACTAGAAATTCCAGAGCTATACAAACTGTACCATAAGTTAATGTTTGTTAATATTAAAAAGCAAAGTAAAATATTTATGAACACACATACGATCTAGCAAACATGACTACGCGCTTCATGTATGCGGAACATCTGAGCTCAATATTCGGTCGAGTAATTTTATTAAATTCCTAAATAAATCACGTCGAACGTATCAAATAGCAATTTGTGAGTATCAATAACTCTGTAATCTACAGTCTTTATATACTGTTACGTGTCAGGATCCGTAGGCTCGTAAAAATGCCACAATAGTTCCGCAGAGACTTTATTCTACTTCACACACACTTCACAATCGCGGTTGCACTCGTAGATTGCAGGTATTCGCTTCGTAGGCAGAGAACTCTTCACTTCGTATCCGGAAACCGAATGCCCTGTGGGCGACCCTGCCCGCTATTTATACCGATTTCCGGGCTTCCAGATTTTTCCACGCCCTTCGTTGAAATAAACGACAACAATAATAATTCCCGGAAATCGACATAACAATAGCGGGTCAGGTAAACACTATCATTTCGGCCCTCATGTATGCCAATCTCGCCCCTTTTGCCTAAGGCATACGGGCCAGATTGGCCGGAAGTGACCCAGGTAGTTTTTATTACTACCTGGGTTTCTCTTTTATTGCCTCCATTGTTTTTCTCTGTAACGGTCGGCCACCCTTCCAGAAACTTCGTAAGCCTGCCGACTTCGAGAAGCTTCGTAACAATACTTTAGATTTTCATTGCACTTTCGACCAATCAACTTTGTCGCTGTAGAGGTGTTCATATATACCAAATTTTTTTTGTAATGGGTAGGCATCATAAACAATGTTGAATATTATCTATTAAGTATTAATAATATTAATATTATGGCGTCTTGGCCATTAGTAAGCATGCAAGATATTAATCATTACAATATGTAGCTAACACACTGTTGAGCGCGAGTATCCTCTCACAATGACGGGGATTACGATTATAGGCCTCCAGGTTGGTCCAGTGCGGATTGGTAGACTTTATACACATTTGAGAACTTTATGGAGAACTCTTGGATATGCAGGTTTCCGCATGACGTTTTCCTTTACTAAGGGATTCGATTAATTATTTGAAAAATGGACGTGCGTGCAGGAGTCGAAGTCGAGTCTCCCGGGCAGGAGACCAATGTTCAAATCAATAATTTACCACATGGAAAATGTATAGTTGTAAAAGGAAGGAAAAGAAATTCAGTTGTAATTAATTAAAAAAAAATGATTTGATAACTTAATTAAATTGATGATAATCTTTTAAACGGTAACTTAACTACCGCTGCTTTTGCAACGGGAAAAAAGAAACCAATATATGTCTATCCGTAAATTTAACTGTTAGTTATAATATTTCAATGTCACTAAACACCTTCGATTGGCTTGTGGTCGCATTTTTTTTCAAACGGCCTTTTCTAATGGCCAACAACAACAATGACGTCACTATAAGCGATAGCCACGAATACATCATTCAATGAATGTATGTTGTGACGGATCACATCTATGTGTAAACTTTATGACGAGATTTACTTCGGTAGCCGTACTGCTAATATAAACATGGACTTCGATTTATGTATATTTAAAATAAAACATGTAGGAATTGTTATACTTCGAGACTAAGAGGGCACAGGTTTATATTAAATTAAATTACCAATTAATTCAAGCCAATACACTAAAAATTTTAAATGTTCATTTAGACATAAAACTGATGCGGACTGATTTTTGACAAAGAACACAATGATTGCTTTAATTTCTAACTACCTTTGAAATCCTTATAACCACACTAGTTGTTAAGCCAAAATGGTAATAACATTTGAAACAGTAAGAAGAATCGCAGAACTTTCTATATTACGTTCCTAGTCAACTTTATTTTCTGCTGTATTTTTTATTTTTATTATCTCACATGTCTCTAACATTGAACTCTTAATTTTTCTATTTATTATTACTTTGGGTATATATAAAGCAATAAAACATGAAGTCTCCTCTTTTTACTTTTTATTTTGTAAATAATTCTAACCTTTTAATTTATTTGTCGATATGGATTGGTAAGTCTGTTTCTTGTGCTCCTTTCAGTCGTACAGTTATGTCTATCGTCATACCTAGTAGCAAATCCAAAGATTGTTTTAAGCGTTTATTACTTAAATCTCCAGCAAATAACGACAAGATGTCCAAAGCGAGACGGCACGGCAATAAACCTATTGTTCACTGTATGTGACGTATCATGTCTGAGTGATGCGTTCAACGTAGATGGCCCGTCTATGACTTCTCTTTGTAAAAATATAGGTATGGTTTAAGTAAAATAAAAAATCAGGATAAGTATACCTACATATGTATATGGTCCTTATTCATTAGAGTAAAAAAATATATTACTATAAATATTCCAATTTAACAGAAATTGCAAACACAGGATTGCATAATGCTATTGTCCTATTTTTGTGATTCTTCTGAAGCTTTTGATTATATTGCTGTACTCGAAAATATTTTTTATGATTGCGAAACTGGATATATTGTTGACATTCCCGAATCCTATTTATTGAAAAGATTCAGAATCTTAGCAAAACAGAAATACGTGTTCGTGTATTACGAAATGTGTTACAAAGTTACGCAGAGAATGGGCATCCCTAAGGGATCGATCTTCTGTGCTTTATTTTTCTCGCAGTACTAATGATTTACTTAGCTAATCCTAATGATGATGTTTGCAGATTCAGTTCACTTAACGTTCACAGATAAAAAAATTATGTGACGATCCTATTTCCAGGGAAGTATCAGTGCCAAGTTGGTCAGACAAAAATCTTATTTTACTTAGATATTACCGAAAAATCTATTCCCTTTCAATATCTTATGCATATGTGATTAATCTTACAAATCAAAATTGTACATGTGTTTTCAAAAAATGAATTATCGTTTGTATTGGTGGAACGAAACAAAAAAATATTTGAGGAAATCGGGGTGTTCTCCATAACTTTATCAAATGTGTATGAATCTACGTAACGCGCACTTTATTCGCATGCAGTACTGACCCAATAATTCTGGGGACGATTGGTAATGATGATGATTGATTTACATAAAAGTCTATTAAAACAATGTATAAATCTCATAATTCTTATAATTAACACCACAGTCCTAATACTCTCGAATAATGTACCACAAGACTAACGACCGTCTATATTCTCGTACATCTCTAAAACCCTTGTTACAACCACTCATTATAGAGGTTGAATGAGTAAAAAGATTAACTGCAGTTTTATCTCTTACAACTTACTTTTTTGTTGCATAATGTCGTCCAGTTGAAACACTGAAATTTCGTTTGCTAAGATTACAGTTAAATGATATGAAACCCATAAACTCATCGAGTCATAGAGAGCCGTACAAATACCGTGTATTGACTGAGTTTATTCCTATAGAAATCGATATATCTCGATGCATTGGTCTCGGAAATAAAATCGTCTAATTCAGTGTGCATTATATGCTTCATAACTAATAAAAAACAACAAATAAATGTTATTCATAATATCGTGCAAAACACCCATAGTCCAATGGCTATCAATCATAAGTGAAACATCTTCGGACTCAGTCGCTGAACAGTTAGTTGATTAACGATGACGATTTGAGAAAACCAGCCACTTCAAACCACCAACCAACTTCACAAGAAAACTTCTTGAACACTTTATTATATTATTATGTATATATGTTATTTATTTACAAATATGTTTATATATACATATTATATTGTAATTTTGCTTAATTCGCCATTGTCGCTTTCAATTTAGCCTGAGGATTGACTAGCACAGAATGCTTATAGCATTAAGTCCTCCTGTGTTCCATTGTTATTTTGGAACATAAGAAATAAATAAATGATTGACAAAAGGTGGCAAGATTCCTGGTGTGCTTTGGAGAATAGCTTGAGCTCTCTGACCGGATGACAACAGCTAAACAATGTTAAAAGTCTTCGACCAGTACTAAACCAATTTGTGTTGTGGTAGCAGAGTACCATACATTTCAGAAAATTTCAAAGGGTTGAAACTAAGTTACAATATTATTTATCAAAACCTTATTACTGATTACATCACACTCACGTATTCTCCAAGTACCGCAATCTGCATTCAAACAAAAATCTCTCACGCAAACATTGCATTGTGTTGGCACGGCACATTCCTATTTTTCAACATGTTTTCCAACATATATCTAACAATATTTCCCCGCACTCAACAACTGAGACAAACAAGTATGTGCTCAAATTGAAAACTAAGGAACCACACTTGGCAATCGTGCCGAAATGCGCTAAATGTGGGGCATGGGGAACATGACGACACATACTCTAAAAATGGTTAAACTACATAAATTACGAACAAACCAGGAATTTGTGTTATGGTTAGTAACCGATATCGCATCGCTGCATCTTTTAAACTAGCTAAGTATTAAGGAGTTGAGTAAGAAACAAACATAAAAAATGCATTCTACCTTGAAATATTTTAACAGAATTGTGATTTTTCTGCTTCAAATTTAAACTCAAAATCATTCAGTTACTTTGTTAATACACTTATGCACGTAATATTTTGCTTATACTACCGTTACGAAAAGGTGCTTTAACATTAACAATGAAACTAACTCCTCAGCGCAACTGTTAAGACGATATAATGACGATCACAATTAAGTTTACATATGCGCGGAATCGTTTGCAGCACCATTATTTCAAGGCGTCCTTATCATTCATATTTTCCTTTTTGAAAGCAAGACGTTAGTAACGTGTCTAATGTCCCAGTGGTACATGGACGGTGGTTATTATCTACCATCTGGTCAGTCTATTCATTTGCCGGGTGTTACAGTAAAAACAAAACTTTCACCAACATAATTTATCCTTGCTTGCTTTCACAATAAACCCCTTTAGTTTTAAAACGTATTTACATTCGCCATTTGGAATGAAACCTAAAATAAACCGTGCGCCGTGAAACAAAATAGCAATCCTTTCTTGCGTTTTTATATAAATATTACATTGTACATATTTAAATTTTTAAACATTCAGATCCTATTCAATTTTAATGGGCATCTAATGCATGTAAATGTACATAAATATTCACAAATCAACAATTATTTCTACGGTTGACTCTCTAATTCATAATTAAGCACTGATATTTGAATAAAGTAAAAAAAATATTAGATTGTACAAAAAAATATTATTGATTTATTTTAACTAACTTTATTGGGCAACCGTAAGACTTAACAGTCAAACACAAACAGTGATGAATATTTATGGATATTTTAACATTAGTATGTACATCCTTAACTATATACATACATAAATGTTTGGAAATAATGAACCTCGATCCTCACCAATTAGGCAATAGGATTGTCACCATCAACAAAATAAAACATCGAAAGTAGGTACATACTCATAACATGAAGGGAAACCCAATCAAAGTTAATTTAAACTGATAGAGCCTCATCACTTCAATAAAGAGGAATGTTATAGACAATAATTCATTAAAGTCTTTACCGGGCCACAGTGTTTTTAATCAATTAATTTCGTTCATTTAATTAACGAACGTTATTTCCTTATCACGCTGATGTATTTTATACTAGTATATTGTTATTATATTTTTGATTTCTAAATTAATAGAACTTTACCATTTAAGACTACATTACACTTATCATCCAGTGCTCGCACCAAGTCAGTGCTTACCTACAGTCATATAGTGTGATTTCGTAAAAATAACCGTACTCTCGGCGTGATTTCGCCTTATACAAGATTCCTGTAACGCTTTAGAAACATTCAGTGCACATGGAGAAGCTCAGAGAATTCATGCGAATCTACCAAAGCATCTATTACGCAAAATCCAATTGCCGTCTTCGCTTCCCCCTTTCTTTGCCTTTCTCATGACGTGCAGCTTGTGGTCACTCCAAACGACGATTTTCACGGTCACTTATAAAATATATAGGGCATAAAAATATACATAAAATACAATACATACGCTTTACTTATGATAAAAAACAGTAGTGTGCAAACTAAAGTTAATCTTGTTATGTATTTTTTTATTATAGCTGGTCTCTCCAGCCTCATCTGGTGATAAACTAGGTTTAAAACCAGGTGTTAAACGCCCTTACAAAATAAGAGCCTTTTCAATGTAACCATCAAGATATGTATATATAATAAAATTCTAACTGATCGCTTTCCGCACATGAAGGATATATAAGTAAAACTGTTATAAATGGCCTTCATTAACGTAATAGAATGGAAAAAAAATGTTGTTGGATTTTTTGTCTGTCTGTGCGTTTGTGCGTGCTAATCTCAGAAACGGCTTATCCGATTTTGTTTCGGTTTTCACATATATATTGTAGTAAGCATCACTTAATATTTAAAGTTCGTTTCATCTCAATCTCTCCATAAATAAATAAGTTATAAATTAATTTAAAATAATGTAGGTACTATTTATTAGCGTAAGGCAAACTTCCGAAGCGAGGGTAGTTTGCTAGTCCACAATATAATTTGTCATGACAATGCTTAAAGGTATTCAGTATAATTAATATTGTAGTCGGTACAAATATTTTATATAAATGCCCAGTTCGTACCATTAATACTTCCTTGTTTAATATGACAGGAGCTCGTAATAGAATTCTTCGTGTTTTGCAGCAAATATCTATCAATCTTTCAGTCGAAATTGAAGGCACGGACCATTTGTCAAATATTTCGCCAAGCCTCACTGTTTTGAATTACATGCTAAATGGTGTCTGCTTGAATATTTATGGTGGTACGTGACTTATTGGATTTCTGAGATTTATTCTTTGATTGACGGCGTACTTATTATTTATGAGAGATGGTAAAGACAATAATTTCACCTACATATCGAAATTTGAATATATTTCATGATAACGTAGTATCGGGAAGACCTAGTTTTTCAAAAATTGGTTGTGTAACTTAATTCTATGGAAACCTTGGCAGCAGAAGTTGGATTGGCAGAAGCGACTACAGCGATAATTTTACCAATTTCACCAGATCCTTCACTAATGACTGTGGCCTTAGCGAATTCCACGCCAAAGTTTTCACATTATCTTACGGATGATGTAAACGTAAATGATAATGATAAAATAAATAATCAATGATCATGTAAATAATATAACCTATACACGTATAATTAAAATTGAAGTGTCTGTGTATATCTTAAAAATAACTGCGTTGTATTGTCAAGTATTAACAAAACTATTTTGGAAAACAATTTTTTTTTTCGTCGAAATGTTACATCAAAACAACATTAATTCCCACAAATATTATTCAGATATCATTTACACAAAACTTTATTCCAATACAACTCAATAACTAAGCATTCAAATTTAACCGTATTTTGCTCAAACCAAACAATTATAGATAACGAAATTGCTTCACGGAAATTTTGATTCAATAAAATCCAATAAATTGAAGGAAATTCTATGTTTCCGTGAAACAAGCTATTTACTACACAATTCAACTCGGACAATCGTCGCTGGAGCCAATAGATATGTGGATTGAGGACAGAAAACTCTGATAGTGGTGTAAAACCAATAAAAGTTACCACATTCGGCGCCAGAAAGGACATGTTGTATGTCGGTACAAAACTTTTTGTTTCATTCCTTTCTTCCAATACGATGTATTGAGATATCTTTTAGTTGGAAACTGATATGACGGAAATCTCGCTATCAGCTATTGTAGGAAGTTTTGCAGGCAATACGACTTACGCGTGATCGGATAAAATTGTGGTAAGAGTTTTTGAAAGCTATATTATAACTAATGGGTTTTAGCTATTGAGACGGGCTTCGATGACGAATGTCCCAGTTCGTTCCTCAAACTGGTCCTCAAGACTTTGGTCACTCATTATTACATTTGCAAACCTGGGTAGACGGTAGGCTTTTACGCCATCGTGCTGACATGATTTGATAAATTTATGAACTAGCAGTCTTCTAAGATGAAATCAAGAAGTGTGGCACTGGGCGTCGGTACGGTCTCAAGAAATATTGTAGCTTCTCCATGGACCGGATGACTGCAGATCTAGTCCGCAAAATGCCACCAGTGGCTCATCAGATGAATGCCTCCTGTTTAAAAAGAAAAGTAACCTGATCCATTTGTCAAAAGGCCTGAATATTACCGAAGAACCAAAAACGTCTGCTGCACTGAAGTTTGATCATGTCTAAACCGAATGTTTGACTAGGCCTACCAACGAAGACGTAGATGATATTATTGGTAAAAATTCTAATGGCAATTTCGTGTTTGTGATGGCATAGTAAGCAATTGATGCGGTTGGCCATAATTAACAGAAGGAAAAAATTATGAATTCAGTACTCGTACCCTCAAAGTGGGATTTACTATGGTTAGTTGAATAACAATTGGACGCAATAATAGAGAAATAAAAGCAAACACAAATACCAATCTGTAAATATTCCGGTCCGGACCATTGACCGAGAAACAAACACGGAACACATCACTAAGCAAGTAGAGTAATCAATTGGATTAGGTGCTTAGAATCCCTATAAGCATTCATCACTCACGTGTACGTCTATCACGCCCGAACAGTATACCGTAAATAAAATAACTTTCAGTTTAGTAAATCACAAAATTATTATTTTTAATCACATCTAAGGATTAAGGGGATTCTGTGTTCCTTCTTGGCTATTAACGCGTTGATGATGTTTTTTCGGTATATGGTGCCAATGGTGACTACTAAATTGTTCGACGGCTTTTCGAGGAAGCTTTAGGTATAATTCGAGCAAGTGTTGGCACAATATTCCACCTCCTTTGTGCAGTCTGAATAGTGTAAGATCGTTCAAACAAAAATTCAAATTAAATCTATTAAACCTCCAAAAGCAAACTACACTAACATTCAAAACAACAAACGTAGAATAACACATACCTACAACATATATACACACACACACACTCAGCCGTACACACATAGACACACACTACATACAAAAACACGCATAAACACATACACTCACATCAATTATATGACATTTGATAATAAGTATACTTAAGTCTCTCCCGTCAAATGTAAATATATATATATTATTCTTTTTTGTGACCCTAGCAGCGTCTTTGCTTCATTTTAAATGTGATTTTGGTATCTTTTGTTATTCTGTCATAGTTTTAAGTAGTTGTAATTAATTATTAACAGTCTAGTCCAATTTTGCCACCACCCGAACTATGCGTCATAGACGGATGCACCGAAAATCAGCGTTGTGGATTAAGCACCGCTGCAGCAAAACTGAGTGCATTCGTTTTTCGCATAAGACAGCATTTCGGACTTTATTGTTTTGTTTTAATTTCTTTCTTTTTTTGTAAGCATTTTTTTTGTTATTCGCTGCTTTATGTGAAATAAACGTTTTTCTTTCTGTCTTTCTAAATATCAGGTGGTTCGATAACTCATTTGGCTATTTTAATAATTTAAATGCATATTTTAGAACATATCAAACAAATACACGAAAACTGATCGACAAAACATCGAAAGGCATCTTCTAGTTACCGAGTTACCTACGAAACTAGAATTTAGACTTGATTATATAACATTAACAATAGTACCTATAGAAATATTTGAAATCCTTAAATGTCCACAGGAAATGGAACATATTTCTAAATACACTTATGGTACGGAATCACAAGACGCGCGAGTCCGATTCAAGCTTGACCGTTTACTTTTTACTGTAAATTTATAGCATAAATAAAACTTCCTCTCAACACATTCTTTCTCTTTTTTTCATGTTAATAGCCGACAAAAGAGCAGACGAGCCATCTAATCGTAAGTGGTCACCGTCGCCCATGGACATCAGCAAGACCAAAAGTATTACTAATGCGTTATCGGCTAGGAAATGAGAAGCAAGAAAGTACTGGCTCTAAAGCCCCCAGCTGGAACACGGCGAGTCGTTTTGTGTCTGTCTCAAGCAGGAGGTTGGTAGCTAGCCAGGCCGGCTTCACGGACAGATAATAATACCAGTAATAATATTAATAACTGAATAATAATACTGATAATATAATCCTTACGTGAAGCCCACCACCAATAAGGCTGGCTTCTATCGCCTCTTACGACACCCTGTTCTGCCAACATGGGATTGGGG